>ML806299.1:23233-49150 GCA_009831015.1 Picea engelmannii
CCCCCTCCCTTTATATGAAGTAGTTTGTATCAGTATTAGTATAATTAAATTATTGCCGACTTCACCAAGTGATGGCTTGATGAAAAGTAGTTCTCTTGAACAATGTATTTCTTCTATCTTTCTTGACTCCTTTAATTGGGATTGATTCGAGTACTAGATGCCCAACTTCTCTATAGTTTTAATTAGACATTCTCCCTTGCCAATAGTCATTTTTTCTTAGCTAATTTCAATCCCTCACTACCCATGATCACATTGCTCCACTTTGTTGCAAATACATGCTTTGAAGGGTAATTTGACAATTATCAACATTTTTAGAAGCCAACTCATTTAATGTCATTAATAGATATTCATTGCTCATTTTTATCGGTTACTATAGATCTAATTATGTAGTTCACTACTGCTAGTTAGCTTACACCAATCATCATTTTTTGCAACCAACTCAAGTTGACCTCGACATTATAACACCACTTGCTTTATGCCACAACTATATGTTCAAATGGCATTGGATATCCTACTTTGTCTTCAGATAAAGTAATTTGAACACTGATCTTGAAAAAAAACACTCCTTATAGACCAATTCTTTATCATAATTCTTCCCTCCATTTCAGCTAGATAGTGGTTAATCCAAATCACTTTAGGACAAGGAAAATATTTAGGCTTAGATTGTCAGGTACCTAGGAAGGATATTTAATATAATGTGGCCATACTCATGGAACAAGGTCCATTGAGTAGTTGGTGTATGGACTCATTATCAATGTTATGTGGTCATACTCATTGAATCAAGCCCATTAGGTAGTTGGAGAGCAATAATTTATGAAATGTAATTATAATGGGTAGTTGGCATAGGCCCCTAGAGATATTTGTGAAAAAACATATATACAGATGCATATCATTGCATTATGCATATTGGATTCACATTGTAACTAGCATGTATTGTGGAGTGATTCCTTCCATAATGAATAATTGATGGTGTTTCCCTACTTTAAAGATATTATATGAATAATTGCATGGTTGTACTTTATTTCATTACATTCACTTGAATGTGACATATTTGGACTCTTTCCATTCCCAATTTGAACTTGTTATCTAATTGTAATTTGAAAATTTGTAAAGAAAATTCATCTTTTGTAATTGTGATGAAATCACATTTCATGAATCAATTTAGTTATTTAACCATATAGTGAAGAAATCACTTCTTATTAATCAATTATTTATTTGATCATTTTTACTTATTTTTTTTCCATAGGAAATTTCTCCTTTATATTCATAAAAATATAAATAGTTCTCTTACAATTGTCCTTTTGACAAAGGACCTTTGATAAAGCACTATGATGGAAGCATACATATCTAAGCACCGTGCTGAAAAACTAGATACCCTTAAGATGCATCCAATACAGAATGATAATAGTACAAAAAACTAAAAAGGAGGAACATGTCCCTCTAAACTTAGCAGTCGTTCTTTGAAGTTGGTCTTAGATAAAAACTATCTTTGTATCAATTAGAACAACTTTAAGTAATGAGTAGGACCCTCATTACAATCCTCCCAATGGGTATAAGAAACACTTCCAGGCAACTTTGTTAGAGCCAACTTTGATAATCTGTCTGCCTCTTGATTCCCTTCTCTGAATGTATGAGCAAAGGATATATTACTAAAAAGTGGGAGTGTATCTATGATCCTTTCCTTCCAACTTTCGAGTACTACAACCTAGATAGCTCCCTTCTTATTTAGCCAGACGATAACTATCTTAGAGTCCCCGAGCACATGTAAACCTGAAATTGACAATCTTACAGCCAGTGTTAGAAGTGTTATTGTTAATCTTAATCTTACCTCCAACCCCACTTTGGCCTCCACCCTGTTGCACTGCCCCATCAAACCATGCAATGGCTTTATCTTCCGGGAGATGCACATGGACATTTTGAGGGAGAGTGTCTTTTGCCTTAATTCCAAAGATGCTAACTGCACCAATAGCTTTGTATACCACCTTCTGAATTGTGGGGGAGTCTGCCTCAAAGATAGTCAGATTTCTTTCAATCCAAATGTACTAGCATAGAAAGGCAGGCAACGTAGGTAAATTTGGATTCATCCTTGTCCAATTATCATAGCAATCATTCACTGTTTGACCAGACCATCCACTCAAGAAATTTAGTGCATTTTTTACACTGTTCCAAACTGAAATGGTGAATGGACAATTCACAAATAAATGTTTACCTGTCTCCCTCCTGCCTCTGCATAGGAAACATATTCCTAGTCCCATCCATCCTCTCTTTTGGAGATTTTTCCAGGTCAATATCTTATTTTTCGGTACCAACCAAGTGAATAACTTAATTTTTAAAGGGCAGTCCCATTTCCATAATTTTCTCCTCCAACCACCTGCTTTTTGAGTCCATAGCTTTGTCGCGGCTGCATTGTACACATTTTTTTACCATTAGTTGTCCAGAATTATCACCCCTGGTCCATAGTGAGACATCCGAACGATCCTGAAGATGTATGTTTGAGCTTATCAATAGCTTTCTGTACTTTTCCCATTCTAAGGCTAAATCCCGCTCGAGCTCCAAGGATGTACAGTCTAACCAAGTGGAGCAAAGAGTTCCTTGTAATAGATCACAACTCGCTTGGTAAAGAAGATGTATGTTTTTTTGGTTTAGTCTATCAACTAACTCTTTTGTTAAAAAAGAGTCCTTTCCCATACCCAAGATGACATCTTTTCCAAGAACTATTGACTGACATGTGCCCGGATTCCAAGCTAGCCACTGTAAAACAAGAGGTATAGAGTTGATTAAGTTTTTCCAAGTCTGAGATTCATAAGTTGAACCTGCAGAGGCCGATCTTAACCACAAATGGACCAGTTCATAAGGCAAGTACTTATCTTTAATCAACTGGTTCCATATTCCAAATTTTGTCAAGACTCTCCATAACGTATTTGATGCCAGAGCCCTGTAGAAAATGTATAAATTCCTAAGCCCCCAGCCTCCATAAATATTTGGCTTCGATACTGTTTCCCAATTACACAAATGGTTTCTTTTGCTCTTCTTGTTGCGGGACCATAGAAATGAGAAAACCATCTGTCTAATTTTATTTAGAGCATACAACGAAATATGCGCTAAAGCCAACCAATAACCGGGAAGAGTTTCCAAAACAACCTTTACAAGAACATACTTGCCTCACAGAGATAAGAACCTGTTACACCAGTGATTAATTCTGTGGTCGAATTTTTCAATTAGCCATCTCCAATGCTCAGCTGTATAGCTATCTAGGTTTAGATAGTACCCCAGATATTTAAAGCCACCTGAGAGATCTTTGGATTCAAAACTGAATAAATCATTTAACTTGTCAAGAGTTTCCTGCTACTCCTGAATGGAGGAAAGTCAATTTTTGTGCATTAATTCTCAGTCGAGACACCCGACATAAAATATTGATCATTTTTACTTAGCATGAGATTATTATTGCAATCCTTAATTTGACCCAAAAAAATAAAATAAATAATCACATATAGAAATTAAAATTGCTGCCACCCATGAGCATTTTCACCTCCCTCAAATAAAACCAACCTCAAATAAAACTTCTATTTTACCCACTACAAAGGTCCAAATTTTCTCCCAAAGACACCCTAATCCGTCACTGTCAATTACAGTAATAGATTGATAGTTATAGTTCTGTTTAAGTGAAGAGACATCAACGCAATGTTCGTGTTGAACCCCACTTGTTTGGTACAAAAATGTTGATAGCGATTTAATGAGAAGCGTTACACAAAATGACACCAATAGCAAATGAGCTGTCACAAATGAAATATATTTAATTTTTCAAATGGATTTTAAAGAAATACCCAAAGGAAGAAATAATGGTTATTGAGTTCCAAGAAATTGCAGTCAAATTGTGAATCAAAGAGATTTCGGATCTATACTTATTTCACCGAAGGCGAAAGTCAGTGGAAACCTGTTTTAGTGGGCTTTCTCTATTAAATTTATTAATATTTAATAAGTTTAATAGAAGTAACAATGGATTTTTTTAGTAGTTGTAACTAACCGTTTTTTTGACTACAGGTAGGTTGTGAGCTCCTCCTCTGAGCGGGAAAATGGACGAACCAGAGCCGAGGGGTTTTTTCAAATTTCTGTGGATGGAGGAATGGATTGGAAGGTTTGTGTCCTTCCAGTTGAGATAGGAAGTCCATCGACTTGTTATTTTGGGGAATCTCTCTCATATTATCTATCTTTTACTATTTTGGGGAATCTCTCTCATATTATCTATCTTTTACGTGGTTTGGTTTTGGTTTATTACTAGTCACAAATCTATTTTTGGGAACTGTTAGTTCCTTGGGAGTGTAGTGAATTTAGTATTGGGCCCTCTTTTTATTACACTCTCACTTCATTTAACCTAGTCATTATGATTTCTGACTTCTGATGAATCCCATTTATTTTTACTATCTTTGGAAACTAGTCTGGTAGGGTGACTCCTCTGGTGGGTTCTAGGTGTCCAACTTCCTTAGGTGCTCTTTCTTTGCTTTTTTTTTCTTTTTAATCTCCTTGTCAGTTTTCATTATGGGTCCCCCCATTTCGCTTGATGGGAAGAGCGAGGTATTCAAGTCATCCCACCTACCGAAGAGTAAAGAACTTTTATCTTATCCGGAGATTTTAAATGATAGTTCTAAAAAATTTTGTCCTTTTGTGTCCCCGGATAACTCAACCTTTTTACCTAGACCGTTACGTTTCCTGCACTGTGAACCTTTTATTTCGAAACTGAACTCCTCCCCTGCCTTGAGAGGATTTCCACAGAAGCCTTCCTCTAGTCCTTTTACAACTCAAAAGACTGTAAGGGTAAATCCCAATCCTATAGGTAGAAAGCAAAGGATTTGGAAACCCAACAAGGTTCCAAGAAAACTTGTGTTGGGGTCTGATATTGGTTTAAAGGAGACCTACAAATGGCCCTTTGCGGTTTGGTAGGATGTGTTTCCTATCATTATCTTCAGCAGGAACCTATTCAGGAGTGGATGCAAAGGACGTGGTACCCCTTGCTTGGATATGTTCCTCATCTTACCTTTCTAGAGAAAGGTTGGCTAGGTTTCGAGTGCAGAACGCCTGAGGATGTTGTCACTCTTCTGGCTTCTCAATGGATTTTTGGAGCCAGTAGTATAATGTTGAAACGATGGCGACTCTCTTTAGACCCACATATTGATTATTTCACAAAGCGCCACCTGTGGGTTTTATTACCTAGGCTCCCTCTCCATTTATGGAATGAAGGATCTCTTAGAGCCATAGGAGACTCTTTAGGTTCTTTCATAAATGTTGACAGGTCGACACTTAATGCAGCTAATAGAAAATTGGGCCGTGTTCTGGTGGAGGTAGATATACATGGTGGGTTACCAGAAACACTTGACATTATATGACGCGACCGGAGGAGAAAACATAAATTAGACTATTTGGGGATTCCTTATAGATGCAATCATTGTCATTGCACAAGACATTTAAGAAGGGATTGTGTAGGTTTTAAATCGTTGGAAGAACCTGATGAAAAGTTGGAAAATTGGGATGTGTCGGATAGTACTTTGGAGGTGGAACTTTTTGGATTTGTCGAGCCTAGATATCAGAAGGAGACTTCAGCCCAGGAGATCTTGTGGGAGAACTTCACGGGTAAGTTAAAATATTACTGTCCATCTTTATATAATTCCTTATCTTTGTTGGAAAGGGATTATTTGGATAAGTCTCTGGGGGTAGACTTGAAATCTATGGATTCTGTTCTTGCCATGAGAACTGATAAAGGGGTGATTGATAAGGCTACAAATCCTTCTTTGGCAGTAAATTTGGGGATAGGAAATTGTTCAAGTCAGGATGGTACTAATGAGGTAGCCATACATAAAGACTCTCCACCTATTCCTGAGTTAGAAGTTACCTCTTTGATCCCTGTGCCCCTTCCTACTCAGTCATATTCTTTGTCTCCTACACTATCTATCTTTGAGGCAAACCTACAAGGTTGTAGGGAGTCATAAGTGGATGATGAAACTCTACTGGTTGTTTTTGACAATAGTCTTCTTCCAGTTGCTCGATGGACGGACCCTACCCTCACACTTCCTGTTTTTCTCGGGAAATAAGTTGTTGAGGAGACTACGGGTGGGGAACCTGTTTCCTCATCTAACCCTTTATCTATGGGAAAAGGTAAGGAGTACGCCTGGTCGCGGGGCTTGGTATTGAGATTTCCCCAATTAAAACTCAAAGCACGAGGAAAAAACGGAAAGGGGGTTTAGATCCTTCGGAAGGCAAAGATATTTCCACTTCAGATAGTGGGGCACTTAGAGCACTGAAGGCCTTAGCAAGGGAAAAATAATGATTTTATTTTCATTGAATATTCAAGGGATTGGGGGCCCCTTAAAAGCCGCCGCTCTGCGCAGGGTTTTGGATCATGTACATCTTGATATCATTTTTTTACAGGAGACTAGTGGAGGATTCAAAGGCTAGAGCTTACATTCAATTTTTTCGTCCAACTTGGTTTACTTGTGCTATTAGTTCTCTAGGAACTTCAGGTGGTTTATTAGTGTCTTGGAACCCTAATTCCTTTTCCTTATTTCCTTTTTTGTCTTGTGGGGGTATCATGTTGAAAGGAAAGGGGCTTTCTTCGCAGTGCCCTATTACTTTCCTTAATGTATATGGGTCGTGCATTGAAAAAAGAACCTTTTGGGATAAATTGGTTGATAGTGGTATTCTTGAGGCAAGAAATTTGGTATTGGCGGGTGATCTAAACATTACTCTATCGACCGAAGATATGTGGGGTAGTACTAATTACTCAGTTTCTTTGGCAGATCACCTAAATGCACTCTTCTAGTCAAAACATTTAGTGGATATTTGCCCAAAAAGGATGGTTCCAACGTGGAAAAATGGACATTAGGGTTCCCAGGCTATAGCAAAGAGATTGGATCATGTTTTCATCTCATAAAGTTTATTAATCTCCAAATAATTTCATCGTTCCTGGGTAGAATATCTGTATCTATCAGATCATGCGCCTGTCATCTTTCAGATGGATCTTGTTATAGTCATTAAGAATTATCCCTTTAATTTTAATCCTTCATGGTTGATGAATGCCGAGTTTGCGGCTTTAGTATCCAAGATTTGGAAAGATGATAAATATCTCTCTGAAGAAGGTTTTCAACGCAGGCTTGTATGGAAATTAAAAGACCTTAAAAAATAGACTAAGATTTGGGCAAAAAAGAAAGAAGAACTCTTAGAAAATAATCTGGTTTCTCTTGAAGCACGGATCAAGGATATTTTATTACATGTTGCTGAGGAAAACAAAATAGACGATAAAGAAATTATCCTGGGCAATTTAGAAAAGGAAAGAAATGAAATTTTGAGATACAATGGGGAAAAATGGCACCAGAGAAGCAGAGCAATCTGGATCAGCAGTGGGGACTCAAACACGAAGCTCTTTCATCATTATGCTAGTCAAAGACACATCCACCAACATATTTGGGAACTAGTTGATGACGATGGCCTACAGGTTTAAGGTCAAGAAAACTTGAAGAAGGTTGCAACAAAGTATTTTACAAATTTTTACAAGTCCCAATCTGACTCTTTTCACTAGGAGAAAATTGAGGTTATAGAGATCTTCCCCAGAATGGTGCAGGCAGAGGATTTAGCAGCTTTAATAAAGCTAGTCACGACTGATGAAATCAAATTTGTTCTAAAATTATTCCAAAGGGACAAAAGTCCAGGCCCTAATGGCTGGATAGTAGAATTCTTCTCTTTCTTTTTTGATCTGGTAAGTAGTGATCTGATCCAGATGGTGGGGGAATCTAGATTGTATGGAAATATCCCGGGTTTCTTAAATTCAATGTTTTTGGCTTTGATCCCTAAAGAAAACAACCCGACTTATTTTGGGGATTATAGGCCTATTTCCCTTTGTAATCTCTGCTATAAATTGATTTCTAAAATCATCTCAAATCATATTAAGCCTATACTATCCCATAATCTTTCAAAAGAATAGTTAGGTTTCTTGGAAGGAAGAAGAATACAAGACGCTATAGGTACTGCCTTTGAATTCTTACACAGTATTACAAAAAAGAAAAAAAACAAATCTTTGATCCTTAAGTTGGACCTGCATAAGGCTTACGATTGTGTGCATTGGGACTTCCTTCTTTTGATACTCAATCAAGTTGGTTTTGGCACACAAATGATCAGATGGATAATTAGTTGTGTTACATCTCCTTCATATGCAGTGCTCTTAAATGGAGAGGTTACATATTTTTTTAAGAGCGAGAGGGGCTTATGACAGAGCTGCCCACTCTCTCCCCTTTTATTCATTTTAGTAATGGAAGCTCTAAGTCTTTTATTAAACAAAAGTAAATTGGAGAACAAACTCTCAGGGGTTAAAGTCTGAAATTTGATAAGAATTTTACATCTACTTTTTGTAGATGATGTTTTGATCCTGTTAAAGGCTGATCTTACAGAATGTAAATAAATTTTTGATCTCATAAATCTGTTTTGTAAATCTTTAGGATTGCAAGTAAATTATTCAAAGACTATGGTGCATTATGAATATCTTACTGATACTGAGTTGATTCCTTTCAAATCAGTGCTACCATATACTTTCTCAGCCTTAAACACTGGTTTCAAATATTTGGGCATTCATTTAAAACTAGACCTCAAAGGGCAGCAGATTAGTCGTGGCTATTAACAAAGATTGGGAAAACGATTAAAAATTGGTGCTATCGTTGGCTATCTTTAGGAGGGAGATATTTTTTATTAAAGTCGGTTCTTGAGAGTTAATCCGTTTATTGGATTATGATTGAATTAATCCCAAAATTAGTTATTGCACAAATCCACAAATTACTTTATAATTTTTTATGGAATGGAAATTTGTCTTCAAGTCACATATACTTATGCAGGTGGGAGGTAATCTTGAGGCCTAAGTCTGCTGGTGGTTTGGGTTTCCGTGACTTAGCATAATTTAACAAAGCCCTACTGGAAAATACTCTTTGGCATACTCTCTATCATGAAGGTATTTGGCACAACAATGTCTTAGATAAATATATAAAGCACCAAGATGTGACAAGGTGGTTCATATCGACAAATTTTGGGCAGAGTTAAGATTCTAGAGTCTGGATAAACTTGTTGAAATTGGTTCATCTGATATCTGGTTAGCACAGTTGGCTGCTATGATTGAGAGAAAAAATCTATATTGGTCAAGATTTTATA
Source organism: Picea engelmannii (assembly GCA_009831015.1). Lineage (NCBI taxonomy): Eukaryota > Viridiplantae > Streptophyta > Pinopsida > Pinales > Pinaceae > Picea > Picea engelmannii. Next base: position 32,414 of record ML806299.1, read on the forward strand.
CTAGGGTTGCGTGATAAAGCCCTGTTGTCTCAGGAACTTCTTGCCCATGCAAAAATCCAACAGGTTTCAAGAGTTAGTTCAAATTATTGGAGAGATAGTCATACTTTAGGACTTCATGGTATTCTAGCAGATGAATGGGATAGCTATACAAGGAATATCTCGGCTGCTGGAGTTATCTTGGGTAATTCAGAGGACACTCTACTATGGACGGGTGGAGATGCTTCAGGAAAGGTGACTGTAATTTTTTTTGTTCAGCTCTTGTTTCTACTAGAAATTATTAGTAGAAAACAAATTGGAAACATAAACTATGGAAGTGGAATACCTTATTAAAAATTAAACTTTTCACTTGGTTGACTATAAACAGGAAGATTTTAACTTGGGAAGGACTACAAAGAAGAGGTTGGGTAGGGCCTGGCTGGTGTGTTTTTTGCAAAAGAAACTTGGAAATTATAGAATACCTGTTCATTGAATGCAACTTCACAAGGAAAGTCTGGGCATGGCTAAAACATCTGTTGAACTTAAACAGTGATTGGAAGGGACAAGATATTACATATTGTTACCTCCAGTGGACAAATGACAAATCTGTTTTCCCTGAACTTGAGGAAATCACTTGTTGGGGACTATGGCTTGAAAGAAATAAATGTGTTTTTGAAAACAAGGCTCCATCTATCCACTCTGTTTTATTCAAGATTTTGGGTCTTTTCAATCCAAGTAAATCCTTTATCACTAAATCACTCACAAAGGATTGTTTTTTATTTCAGTCTGAGACGGGGGAAGCCATAGATTTTTTTGATGGGGCAACAAGCATTGACTGATTATTATGTGGAGTGGGAGGAGTCATAAAAACAATTGATTATCGGGTTTACAGATGGTTCCTAAATGTTGGTGAAGGATCAAATACAAAGGCTGAACTAATGGGTATTTGGGCCACCCTTACATTAGCCAACTACCTAGCTATTCAAAGGCTTCAAGCAGTAGGATATTCAAGAGTAATTATAGATTGGCTTAATGGCAAGGCTAAGTTGAATGAATGCTATATTGAGAGATGGAAAAAGCGAACCTTAGATCTATGTAAAAAATTCCAGAGACTAAGCTTCCATCACATCTACAGGGAGTTTAATAAAGAGGCCTACAAGCTCTCTAAGGAAGCTCTTAGGGATACTAAAGGAAGGATTACTTTCTACCAATGGGAATCAGGTGGAGATCAGGAGCCAAAGCATATAATTATCTACTAAACTCTCAGCTTAGATATTTCTGAGTTGTGGCTTGTTTTTTTTAGTATGTTCGAGCAACCCTTGAAAACTTTTCAGTATGTATTTTTGATAATCTCCTATCGCAGATTATAGTTATGTCATGTCATGTGAGTCTCTGGTTTTATTTGTTATGGTTTTTGAAGGTTTTTTGCCATGGACATCCTTATGTCTTTGGATGATGAAAGTACTTCTTGGATGTTTGTATGTAAAGAAAATTATATCTCTAATATAATTTTGAGCAAATTTTTACTTGGAAAAAAAAAAAAAACTAACCATTTTTTTTCACATTTTCAATGTCTCTGAAACTAGCTTTGGAGGTTTTGGGAACTTGGGAATTCATAGAAAAAAGTTTATAATTAGTTGGGTATTGTTTTGGAAATTTTAGAGTTTTTTTGGAAGCTTCAACATCAAGAAAATGGGAGTTTGGGAACTAGTTTTGGAAAGAAAGAGTTTTAAATTAAAATTGTATTAAAACGTAAATATTTTTATTCCATTATTACAAATACATAATTTATTACAAATATTTTCATTATATTTATTTAAAATATCACTATAAAATAAAGACTAAACTATACTAAATATTATTTTAAAAATTATTTAAGTACAAAAACTTAATAATACTCACTTTATAGTTGTGGATATGAAAAACTTTTAATGCATGTGTGTTTTTCTTCAAGCCCAAGTCGAATAAATCAATACCCTATCCATGGAACAAAAATAATGCTTCAAATTTACAAAGATGTTTGAAGTTTATATATGTAAAGTTTAATTTTAAAAATACGTTGGAATTTTATATATGTATTTTCAATTTTGTTTCTCATTTTCTAATGAAATCCTTATGGTTATTAAAGTTTCAATATTGTGTTAAATATATTCATATAATTATTAGTACAAATTAAATTAATAATCTCAATAATGTAATTGTTGCAATAGGAGCAACATTATTCTTCTTGATCGATACATTTGTTGCAATAGGAACAACATTATCTTCTTGATCGATACATTGTAATTTAAAATATCATTGCAATTTAAAATAGTATTTATATTTTTTAATATATATTATTGTTACTCCTAATCTCACCTTTCCTGAATAACTACTTTCCCAAAATTCCTCCCTTCCAAAAACTTGTACAACATATAATTTTTTAAATAATAATAATAATAATAATAATAAATATATAGATATAGATATATTCTTTCCATTTCCATCTTAATGTAATTTTTTAATTAAAGGATTATATTGAAAGACTTTTCTTATTTGATTAAAAAATTAGTTAATGTGACCTTTTTTTTTATTAAAGGATTACCTCGAATGACTTTTTAATTTGATTAAAAGATTATATTGAATCTTTAACAAGGTATATAAAAAGTTTTGATCAAATAATTCATAAAAGTTTACAAATTCATTTTGAGGCTATATCGATATAAGCATGCATCTTTGTATTTTTTTAATAAAGAGTATGGCTTTTCTTTTAGGCATTTATAAGATTTGCAATACTTGGTGATTGTTAAGTAAATAAGTAATTGAATTATAATTGATATTTTTGTGTTTTATTTTATTTTAATATTTTATAATTATATTTATTGTTAGATTTTAATTTGTTTTTATGGTGATTATTTAATATTTGATTTATAATGTAGAATTATTTTTAATGATGAAAAAGAAAAGTTATGATAAAGTTAATACTTGGTGATCGTTAAGTAAGTAAGTAATTGAATTATAATTGATATTTTTGTGTTTTATTTTATTTTAATATTTTATAATTATATTTGTTGTTAGATTTTAATTTGTTTTTTTTGTGATTATTAAATATTTGATTTATAATGTAGAATTATTTTTAATGATGAAAAATAAAAGTTATGATAAAGTTTTAATACAAATAATATGATAGAATTTATATTGCAACTTTTCACTTTGGTTTGTTTAATGGTAAAAGTACATATTTCAATCCTTAGTAGATTAAATACTATTTTAGAATAACTTTTGAATCAATCCAATAATAAACCTCAACATTGTAAAGAAAATCACTTATGTAGGATGATACTATTAATTATTATTTTTATGAAAGGATTCACTCCACAAGTTATGTTTGTTATAATATAAAATTCAGCATGTCCATATATTGATGTGTGTATATACTCTTTTCTAAGAGTACTCTTATGGATTTATGCCAACTACCTTTCATTATTACAATTCATAAATTAGTATACACTAATTACTCAGTGGACCTTATTCAATGAGTATGGCCTATTATATTAATTAACGAGCTCACATACCAATAGTCTAATGGGTCTTATTCCACGAGTATGGTAAGATTACATTAATTATACCTCATAAGTATCTCCCTAGGTACTTAACTTAATATTAATTATCCTCCCTATGCACATTACAATAACACATCTACTCATTGAATGCATCGGTGATCATGCGAATTCTAATTGCATTATTTTCAACTACCAGGGCATCTAGGAGAATCACGGGATTTGTAAATTAGCAAACTCTGCATCACTTACAACAAAATACAATCTAGTAAAGGTTGTTAGTATTGTAGTGAGAAACATTGAGAAAAACATTCGCATAGTTAGTTGATTATCTTATAGTCTATCAAAGCTAGTATATGTGGGAAACCAAAGCCTAATCACTTTTGCTACCAACTATGGATGTATAACTAGAATCAACAAAACTACAATGACTATCATTGTGTAAGCATGAGCAATAATGAGACATGTTATCGATGAAGCTAGGAAGAAAGCCTTGGCTCTCTATTCCAGTGTGACATGAAGGAGTTGAAGGTCTCCTTTGTTGTTGCGTATTTTTCCTTAACCTCCAGTTCCTTCTGCAAAATTTGATTGACAATTTCGACTATCACGCAATCCTACACCTTCTTGATACCTTTTGCATCTGCTTGATTAATGAGTCCTCGAGTTGTTGTGAGGGTCATTGTCACTCTGTATGCTTCCTCTTGTAAAAATTCTATATACTTTTCATGACCATGTTGCTTCGCTCTGAGCTAATTCATTTATGAATACAAATTTTGATTTTTGTTCATTGTAGTTACCACCTCTGCTGGTGGCAATATGCCCATTATGACTTGTAATTTCTGCACTTTTCCTTGCACAATGTAAATCCTTTGGCTTACCTCCTGTTGGACCTTGTATTCATTCAGTTGTGTCCAAACACACATAGTTTTTGTATATATTTGTGCACACTCTACCTCTATAGTTTTTATGATGTCGACCATTCTGGTCACAGTTTGCATCCTTCTCTCCCTCTCTTCAGGTGGCGTACTTGGTGTTACACATGCTTCCATATCCACTATTCATGCGCATAAGCCTTGAATGGATTCACTTATCTTAGTGACCTGATACTCCACTGGGGCCTCCTTCTCAGCCAACGCTTATGGGAGTTCTTGCTAGACTCACTCAAATGCATGTTGCATTTGTTCTACTTTCTGCGCGGCCTCATCGCACTCTTGTTTAAATTTGTTATATTTTGTCTCTAAGGACACATTTTTTGTTGTGAGCTTCACTAGCTGAGTAGATGGCTTCTCAGCTCGTACATTTATCTCTTATGTTGCACCCATTTGTATCTCCTACAACACATCCGTTGGCAGTTGAGATAACACTAGATCTATGTGACCTAATGCCCTAGACTGTTCTTGCATCTCAGTCGTGTGGAACTCAACTGCTCCTGGTGCTAGCTTAATTAGCCTTATCTCCCCTATGAATTCCAAGGACTAGGATATTACAGAGCCGACCTCTCTAGTCTTGGTCATGATGGTTGTTGGTTCTTTAGGGTCCTAACCCGCACATAGTTAGAACAATATATTCGGATGTAATAAAGGTCAATATTAAGAAGGCCTTGCAATAAAATAGAGTAAGTCGAATGTAAGAAGACCTAATAGAAGCTTTCGCTTCTAGAAGGATCGTCCTCTAGATGCTTATTTTGATAGACATATTTAGTATAAATAGGAGTCGAGGGTCTGAGAACCCTAGCTTGGATATTATTGTAATAGAGCTCTGCTCAACTAGAGGTTTCCCCCTCGAAGAGGCCCGTGAACATTTCTCTCAGAATCAAAGTGTTATTTATGTTGTTATTCTTATATCATTTCAGTGTTATCGTGGTGATTGTTCTGGTTATATTGTTGTTATTCTGCCATTTCTAGCATTTTATTTCTGTACTGCATACTTTTTATATCTTGTATATTACAAGTGGTATCAGATCACTTTCCTTGGTAGAAATTGTGGGTTAAATTTTTTTCAAGGTAGAGATGTATTCTAGCGTCTTTAAGCCACAAAGATCTATTGTTACGTGCATAAACCCACGGTTGAGGGATTCATACATGCATGAAATACAAGTGGTACTTAAGTGCACATCTGTTGGTCAACCTTGTAACCCATGTTGGTACCCCTTCGAGTGGTAGCGCATCAGAAAACACCTGTGTATGGATCAGTCTAGATTTCCTGAAACCCTCTTTAGATAAACTGATCAATCGCCTGACTTCTATAGTGCCACCAAGAACAACACTCGGGAAGATACTCTCTAGTACCTGGGTAGTCGGGTAGTATGGCTAAGGGCACAGTCTAGCCTCCTTAGTTAGTGCCATGAGATATTGGGCTGAGTACTACTGTTGGACCCCGCACGTATATCAGAGAGCTATAGCACAGGGAAAACCCTTGTCTGTAGAACCCTTGAATACCTAACCCTGGGGGACAAAACATAAACAAATTAAAATAGACAAGATCTATTATTGCGCAACTGTGTTTAGGTTTCCAAATCACTACACATTTATTCCTGGTTAAGCATTTGGGCATTTCATCATTGCAGTATTCTTCAGACCAAAGTATAACTCTGCAGGTGTAAAAAAAATAAAAAATTCTGGAATTTTTTTCACCATTATTTGAGACCTATTCCAATTCATCTCTTTGCCCTTATCACATTCATACATATCATTTTTCGGCAAATTTTTTGACCCCACCCACCCCATTTCGGTTCCCTCGTCATCATGGCCCATACCCATAGCCAAGATTTGGAAGTTCACCTCAATACCTTGCAATCTAATCTCATCGAGACCCAACAAAAAGTGAAACAACTCAATGCCAATGTTGTTGCCATTAATACAACCATGTAGTCCTCAATGGAGGAAATCAAACAAGACCTAACCACCCAACTTGAATCTGTCTGTTCGACGCTCTACACCAAGCTGCATATCCCTACTGATAACCCTTTATTTGATCCACCTCCACATACTGAAGCTGAAACTTCCTCTCATTCCCATAACTTTCAACACCATCACTTTCAACGTGACCTACACCTTCCACATGTGGATGTGACCAAATTTGATGGCTCAGATCCCACTGGTTGGGTAACCCAAATGGAACATTATTTCTCTTTATACGACATTACAGATGACTTGGACAAACTTCGGCATGGTGTTCTGCATCTAGATCAAGAATGTTGGCAATGGTGGCAATGGAGAAAATTTTTCCGTCAAGGGTATATTGCTTGGACACACTTTGTGGTAGAGATTTATGAATTCTTTGACACTAACACCAACCATTTGGTCCGTTTGACAAAGTTGAAACAATCAGAAACATTGGAAGACTTTATAACTTCTTTTGAGCACCTGGATTTTAGGACAGAGGGCATGTCTGATGCCTTTTTCCGAGAGTGTTTTATCAGTGGCCTCAAGGACGAGATTCAAGCCCATGTCCTCATGGCTCAGCCTTAGAGTTGGGTGGAAGCGACTAAAATAGATAAATAATTACAACATGTTGTATCTTCTCAAAACCAGAAACCCTCCTTCATCCCTCGCACTAAACCAATAAATCCCACTACTCCCTTCGCTCCACTAAAGATCCAAAAATTGACCAGGGATGAAATGGTTGAACGCTAACTCAAAGGCCTTTGTTATAATTGTGATGAAAAATATTTCCCGGGCCACAAGTGTAAGGAACAAAATATTTTTATGTCCATCTCGGAGGATATTTCAGAAGAGGAGGTTGAAACTCCCCTTGTGTCTAAGTCACCTACAACCACTGACATCACCCCTCCCTTAGACCCTCCCGAAGTCGAACCGGTCATTTCCCTAAATGCTCTCACTGGCTTCTATGCTCCCCAAACCCTCAAGCTAATCGGTTACATCAAGCATAGGAAGGTCATCATTCTAGTTGATAGTGGAAGCACCCATAATTTTATTCATCGCCGCATTGCCCAAGAAACTCATTGCTACATCAATGCAGTCAATAATTTCCAAATCATGATTGCCAATGGTGGCTCCATGAAATGTGGAGGTCATTGTGAAAATGTACATCTCCAAATTGGTGACTACCACCTGAAATCTCATATGTTTCCTATTGACATGGGCGGTTGTGACATTATGTTGGGTGCAGACTGGCTAAGGACTTTGGGTCCCATTCTCATGGATTTTAAGGAATTAACCATGCAATTTGACTAGGAGGGCCAACAATATAAGTTCCAAGGCATCACTGCCAGTTCACCTGAGATCATTAGTTCCCATCGCATGGAAAATCTGCTCAAAAAGGGTCATTTTGGTGTTATTGGCCAACTCCATGCCATACAAGCAACATAGACACCTTCGGTGCCGCAAGACCTCCAATCCATCCTTTCTAAACATTAACTGGTCTTTTCCACTCCCCAGGGACTCCCTCCTTCCCATGGTGTTCATGATCATTCCATTCCCCTTGTATGAGGAAGCCTTCCTCCCAATATATGTCTGTATTGTCACCCCTTTTCCCAAAAAAATGAAATTGAGAAAATGGTCTAGGAACTCCTTAACGCAAGCCTTATCTGCCCTAGTACGAGCCCCTACTCTTCTTTGGTGGTCATGGTCCTGAAGAAATAAGGTTCTTAGCAAATTTGTCATGACTTTTGGGCCCTCAACAAACTTACCATTAAAGACAAATTTCCCATTCCTGTCATTGATGACCTCTTGGATGAATTGAGTGGCGCCCAGTTCTTTACTAAACTTGATCTTTGTTCTGGCTACCACCAGATACATATGAAAGAGGTAGACATTCCCAAGACTACCTTTAGAACTCATGAGGGCCACTATGAGTTTTTGTTCATGCCCTTTGGCTTGTGTAATTCCCCCTCCACCTTCCAAAGCCTCATGAATCATGTCTTTCGTCCTTTTCTCCATCATTTTGTCTTAGTTTTCTTTGATGATATCCTCATCTATAGAAAAACCTAGACATACCATCTTGCTCACGTGGATCGAGTTCTCCATCTACTCTCTCAACACCAACTTTTCCTGAAACAGTCTAAATGTGATTTTGGCGCCTCATAAGTCGAGTACTTGGGTCATCTGGTTGGCAAGGATGGCGTCAGGGTGGATCCTAAAATAATTGAAGCTATGCAATACTGGCCTCACCCAAAGACTCTCAAAATCCTTCGTGGATTTCTGGGCTTAATAGGTTATTATTACAAGTTTGTTAAGAATTATGGAAAGATTGCAACACCTCTCACTGCACTCCTAAACAAGAACTCTTTCACTTGGACTCCAGCAACTACTCAAGATTTTCAAACCTTGAAGATGGCCATGTGCACCACTCCAGTGTTGGCCCTTCCTGATTTCACAAAGACCTTTGCAAGAGGGTCAGTCGTTGGCCTTTACCAGCAAGCAACTGTGTGGAAGAAATTTGGGCAAATCAATCTATCAAAAGGTAATGTAGGCTATTTTTCTTGTCGTTGATCAGTGGCACCCTTATCTATTGGGGAAACACTTCCAAATTAAGACAGACCATCAAAGCCTCAAGTATTTTCTGGAACAACGCATTTCCTCCCCAGAGCAACAAAAATGGGTGACTAAGCTCTTTGGATATGATTATGAGATCAATTACAATAAAGGCAAAGAAAATGTGGTTGCAGATGCACTTTCCTGAAAATATGAAGATGACGGATCCCTTTTTTCTCTTTCCTTCATTGTACCAGATTGGCTCCAAGCCGTTTGCCAGGAATGGCTACATGATCCTAAAAGTTCGCATCTGATCCAACAATTGCAGTCCAATGATTCAGCTTCCCCAGGGTATTCTTGGCTCCATGATGTGCTTCGATAAAAAGGTCATTTGTATTTAAGTAAACAATCAAAAATTAAATCCATGATACTTTCTGAGCTTCATTCTACACCCACAGCTGGGCACTCAGGGTGTACCAAAACCTATGATGGGGACAAACGTTCTTTTTTCTGGGATGGTATGGAACAAGAAATTCGTAATTTTGTCACTGAATGTGTTGTGTATCAATGCAACAAGGGTGAAATAGTCAAATCTCCGGGCACACTACAACCGCTTCCGATTCCACCTTCTATTTGGAGGGATATCTCTATGGATTTTATTACAGGCTTACCCAAATCGGGAAATAAATCAGTCATCATGGTGCTTGTTGATTGCCTTTCCAAGTATGCTCATTTATGTGCTCTTCAACACCCATTTACAACATCCATGGTGGCTCAACTTTTCATGGATCAGGTCTTCAAGCTTCTCGACATACTGTATTCTATTGTTTCTGATCGTGACCCAACTTTCATCAGCAATTTTTGGCAAGAACTATTCAAGCTACAAGGCACCCAATTGCATCTCAACAAAACTTATCATCCCCAGACTGATGGTCAAATAGAAGTTGTCAACAAGTGTTTGGAAACATATTTGAGGTGTTTTTCCTCGAAAAAGAAAAATCAGTGAGCTCAATGGTTACCCCTAGTTGAATGGTGGTACAACACTTCATACCATATAGCTACACGCATGACTCCTTTTGAAGCGGTATATGGACAAAAGCCACCTTCAGTTCTCTCATACTTACCGGGTTTCTCGAAGGTCCAGGCAGTTGACCAAATGATTACAGTTCGCGAGGCTATTCTCTGTACCCTCAAAGAGAATTTGTTCATGACATAGAATCACATGAAGCAACAAGCAGATCAAGGTTGCTCTGAACGTCAATTTGCAGAAGGGGATTAGGTGTTTCTTCGATTGCAACCTTACAAGAAAAAATCCCTCAAGGCCGAGCATTGTCAAAAGCTAGCACCCAAGTTTTATGGTCCTTATACCATTCTCAAGCATGTGGGATAGGTAGCCTATCAGTTGGCGTTGCCCAGTGATTCTAAACTACATCATTTTTTTCATGTTTCATGCTTAAAGAAGGTGATTGGAACTAAGTGCCAAATTCAAACCAACCTTCCTGAGTTAGACGAAGAAGGATCCATTTGGCTACAACTGCAAGCAGTTTTGGACTAGCGTGAGTGTCGCCTACGTCAGAGAACCATCAAGGAAGTTTTAGTCCAGTGGAAAGATACAACTCTAGCAGATGTCACTTGGGAACCAACTACCATTCTACAACAGTTTCCACATCTCAAGCCTTGAGGACAAGGTTGTTTTTAAGGGGGAGGACATGTTAGGGTCCTAACCCGCACATACGTAGAACAATATATTCGGATGTAATAAAGGTCAATATTAATAAGGCCTTGCAATAAAATAGAATAAGTCGAATGCAAGAAGACCTAATAGAAGCTTTTGMTTCTAGAAGGATCTTCCTCTAGATGCTTCTTTTCATAGACATATTTAGTATAAATAGGAATTGAGGGTATGAGAACCCTAGCTTSGATATTATTGTAATAGAGCTCTGCTCGACTGGAGGTTTCCCCCTCAAAGAGGCCCGTGAATATTGCTCTCAGAATCAAAGTGTTATTTCTGTTGTTATTCTTATATCATTTCAATGTTATTGTGGTGATTGTTCTGGTTATATTGTTGTTATTCTACCATTTCTAGCATTTTATTTCTATTATGCATAATTTTATATCTAGTATATTAAAATTCCTCTTTAGTTTGTCACCTTGGCACAATATTTGCGGCTTGTAATAGCAGTCATAACTCTTCCATTTGTGCCTGCATCCATTTTTTCATTTCTTCGTGTTGTTGTGTTGCATGCTAAAATGTGTCATCAGTGACTTCTTTTACCTGGTCACCAATATTCTCCAATTCTTCCTTTGTTAATTCCTGAATAGGGACTTCCTTAATGACTTTGCGCTTGAGTCGTTGATATATGTATTTTCATGTCTCTGGCTCCTTTCTCTTGTGGTCGTTTCATAGTGTTGGCTGTGGTGATTGCTCCTCTGTCCCCTTTCCTTTTTCATGTTACCCTTCATCTTCATGTTCCTCTTCATCGACATAATATACTTGGGGGTTGGCCTGTGTCGATGGATTTGTATCTATAGGTGGAATCTTCCACTCTTTGTCCCAATCATCCATGATGTTTCCCATCTCTTCTTCTATTATTTAGTATCGTGTTGGATGCCACTATTGGTCTGGGTATTTCTTCGCCTAAACATACCTGTGGTGGTGCCCTGCCTTAAACTATGCCACTGCTTTGTATGCCTCGACTACTAGGGGTAATATGTGTGGGGTATTTTCTATGCTATCTCTAATAACTTCCTTGTAGATATAGAATGTGATATTAGTATCCATCTGGTGTGCCTTATGTGTAGTGTACCAAAGGTTTTGATAGCATGCAACTAAGCACGACTTGTCCTTCACCTTCAAAAATTTATTTTCATCAGAATCCCTCCAAGATGATAGTACGATCAGGATCAATAACCAAGAGTAGTGTAATTGTGTCCCCTTTTCCTGTGCTTCCTCCCAGTCAATAAAAAATTGGTTCAATATAAATGTTTCCCAGTTCATCTGGACACCCTATATGCATTGTTCGACAACCGCTATAACTGTTGTCGGGACCTGATCTTTTATGCATTTCCTCAGTAATTTTCAAGTTAAGGCCTGCATTGCAAAACTTACCGTGAGGTTGCTTATGCTAGCGACATCCATACCGTGTTGTCCTCAGAATGTGTGAAACTTATATTTCATACTCTTGACTATAGATTTTTCCTTCTTCTTATTGAAAAACTCTCAGGAAGGGTCCAAACCCTTCAACGGGAGACCTGTAATGCACACTATTAGATCAATATCAATGGATATTGGCTTGTCTAACCACAAATATCCTCTTTGCACACAACTTACTAGCATTTTCACGCAGGCGGTGATCTCCAGGCTCCGTCCCAAATGCGGTATGTCAAAAAAGTTAAGAAGACCTTCTTTCTTCAACCTCCTCACCCATACTTGTGGCTCTATGATGATAATGTGGGTCTTGGAGCTAATGAATCTCATTAGGAACTTGTTGGGTACCATCTCCATAAACTTATTTTCACTTGTGATATCATGGCCATTGTACTTTAAAGTTGGTATCAGTCCTAACATATCACCTTCTATTATGACGCCTTCTAGGATCGATGGCTCGACTAATGGATACCTGACGTCCTTCTATAAGTGGAAAAGTGTTGCTGATGAATTTCTTGTTGAGACATAATCCCTGGGAAATATCTTAGTCAAAGATGAAGCTTCATGTGCTTCATTGCAGGTTGGATGCATGGTTTCTTCGGTATTGAGGCCAATGTTGTTGTTGCCTTAGGTTCCATCTTCCTCTGTGATACTAATTTTACCTACTACCTGGTTATGAAACTCTATTTTGTTTTTCAGTTCTGTGATTTCTTCTTTTTCGACTGTGCAATCTTCAACTCTCTATGGTGAATAATAATATCTCATTGGTACTTTGCATGATTTTCTACTTTATTTCCAGGTGTAGTCTCCTTTCGTGCCTAATTTTTACATCTAATCCACTAATGGTTGGAATTTATTACTTGATTTTATTTCTCCATCCCTTCGTATCTTCGGTGAATTCTTCGTTCAATTTGGAAATCAGTCTAGATCTCATGTATTTAATTCTATGTAGCACCACTAATTTGACGTCATGATGATTCTTTATTATACGTCCCATCATGGTGTGTGTTTAAATGCTCTTTTTTGTCATGCGCGCGGTCTCAACTTTCTGTGTGATCTCTCCCTGTTGCCGAATCTTAGTTTTGTTGCCCGTGTTTCCTTCCATGTACTCTTCTTCATATCTATGATGGATTCTTGCTTTCCCTCTTTACGAATAACCGAAACTTCTTTACCTTGTCAATGCCCAACCTCTTTCATTTCATACTTTTCCCTATTTTTTTTATTTTTTTTGTCTTTTTCTATATTTTCCTTCCTATAGTACACTATGATACAATTGTAAGTTGTACAATGCCTCTAGTAAGTGGAAGGATGATCGTCCCTATACAATTTCATTCGGATCCTATTCACTAGTCCCTCCATGACTTGTCCATCCAACTTCTCTAGTTGATTAACACCTACGTCAGTTACGTATCTAATGACATATGGTCCTAGCTAATGCATCCTGAAATTTCCTGGGTGTTGTAAGAACTTGTTGTCATAAAGTAGTACTAGATATCATATCTAAAACTTCTTCTTCTTGATGTGTCTATCGTGCCATACCTTTTCTCACGCCTTATGAACTCGTTGATGGAAACCTGCAATAAGAAAATCCTCCTCTAGTGTTAATAACTTTGCTAGCCTTTCTTCTACTATGCGGGAATCTGTAAGATATGTCATTGCCACAATGCAAAGACTCAGTATAAGAAATTCCATGGGCATGACTTCTTCTTGACCAAATGATAGCTTAATTATGTTTGTCCTGTCAACTTATTTCATTTAGTTTTGTAATCCCATAGTACTACAGGGATCATTAAATTCTAGTCATCACTCCCTACGTTGCACACCTTGGGCAGTGCATTCTCCAGTACTTGCTTGAAGGCCTCCACCGTTCCATTTTATTGTGTTGGCAATTTGGTTGTCATTGATGTAAACCTTGATAGATAGGTGAAGTATAATTGATTGACTGGTTTGAGAAGCATTGTCAATATTGGAAATAATGTTATGAAGGTGACTTGAATGTCAAGAATTATCAATATTGGACATAATGTTATGAAGGTGACTTGAATATTGGACATAATGTTATGAAGGTGACTTGAATGTCAATAGAAGTTGACTAAATATATTGTAAGAACTTGATGCACTCATCCTAGTGGAAATATGGTCTATGGTAGAATGTATTATTAAAATTCATGCACAAAAGAAGAACTTGTCTAGATAAAAGGGTAAATGGAGAATCCAATATGGATCCATACAAGTCACGAAGTCAAGAAATCTGGTATAAAAGTCTCAACAAGAAAAGTTTCAATCAGTAAATCCTTAAGTCGAGTCAGAAACAATTGTCTCAACCAGTCAACTTTAAGTTGAGTCAAAACATTTAAATGGGTCAAGTTGAATAACTAAATGCAAGGAGAAATGATCAAAATTGAGTGTTTCAATAAAATGCAGTAGATATCAAGAAGTATAGTATAAAATTATCAACAAGAAAAGTTTCGACTAGTCAAGCCTTAAGTCGATTTAGAAACAATTTTTTCGACCAGTCAAACCTTAAGTCGATTCGAAACAATTAAATGGGTCAAGTCGAATAACTAAATGCATGGATAAAGGATCAAAATCGAGTGTTTCAATAAAATGCAGTAGATACCAAGAATTCTAGTATAAACATCTTAGCAAGGAGTTGAAGAAGTTGAAATTGAAAAATTCGAAGCTCGAAGTCAAGCAAAATGCAGTAGAAGTATGGTATAAACATCTCATCAAAAAGTAGAAGTCGAAGATCGGTCTGAGTAGAAGTCGAAGTCGAAGGAAAATTGAGTTGGGAAAAACAAGTCGGGATGACCAAAGTTGAATTACACAAGTCAGTTTTCTTTTAAATCGAGTCAGTCCAAGTAGAAGTGAAGTAAATCACCCCGAAGGTCGAAGTCAAAGAAAATTGAGTCAGGAAATAAAAATCAGCTAAAGCAAGTCGGGATGACCAAAGTCAAATTAATCAAGTCATTTTTCTTCTAATTCGAGTCGGTCCAGGAAAGAAGTAAACTAAATTTCCCCAAAGGTCGAAGTCGAAGTAAAATTAAATTAAGTTGGGTTGAGGCTGAAGCAATTTGGGTTGACCATAATTGAATTACTCAAGTCGAATTTCTTCTAGTTGAGTCGACCATGTTAGAATATAGAAGATGGTGTGCTCATTTTACCATTGATGATACCTTCGTCACCCAACCATAGGCCAAAGCCTCCCTCCGAGCACCTTAAGCTTGACTGAGAATTTATCCAGAAGCAAACCCTAGGCTAGATATCCAAACAAAGAGTAGAGCATCAATCCCCAAGGATAGCGCATCACAAAAAGTTGATCAGATGTTCCAAACCCTAACCAAGAGATATTCAAGCCAATACTGAGAACTTGCTACTGTTGCAGCTGCACCTGTAACTCTCCTCCAAACCTGCGCACCAGACTGCAACTGCAGTGCGCACCAACTAGGAAACTGCAATTATGAGATGCTGCAAATGAGAACTGGCACCCTGTATTTATAGTAATCCTACCAGTTTTGCTGGGGCTGACTTCTCCTTCTGGGTATGTGTATGTTCAGTATATTATTATTATTATTTCTGGCCGACTTCTTCTCTTGGAGGCTAATGGCCTAATATAAATTATCTTCTTGAGCCGACAAGGCTTCTAGGGTTATTAGCTAACTCATTAGGGTTTCTCTTGCTTCCTAGAGTCTTTTATTCTCGTCAGGTTCACATGTGGGGGTAAATACCTCCCACAACTACCATAATATTAACACTCCCTCCTAGCTAGAGAGGTATTTACAGGTAATGGACTTGAGAACAGAACATACCATTTACCCAGTAGCATCAATATAGTCATCTAGAATATTTCATGGCTAGATCATGAGCATCACCATCACCATCAACTACATCATCTCTCAAAACCATACTTCATCTGAGTAGTTAGATATGATGTTGGATAAGTCACTCTCACCATAGAGTGATACAAGAGGAGTAAAATCTCTGAACTATTTTATGTCTGGAAAATATCTGTTCATCATTCATCTGAATGATCATTATCTCCAATAAAATGTTGATAGTCTTCAAGGCAATTAGAACGAGGATAAAACACACCTGTGTCTATTTATAGTAGTACATAACTACAATCCAGTGGTTCACTACCACATCAAGTAATACATAAGTATTTGATCAACAATGTATGGTTGCGAACGGTGAAACATATTCACCATAGTAGTCCTCATCTACTGTCATATAGTCTTCATAACAAACATCTAAGAGCATCCTGCATAGAAACAATGTTATGATAAAAACTGTATCATTTGGGCCAATCTTTCACTCACGTCTGTGAGATCTGAAAGAATGTTTGCCACCACAGTAGTCTTCATCTGCATAGAAACAATGTTATGATAAAAATTAAATCAACCGGGCCAATAATGGGCTATCTGCCCCATTCTTCTCAACCAAGGAAGAAGGATTGTTTCTGATTTCTGAACCTGGACCATTTCCCACCCTGGGCCATTCTTCCGACACTAAACAAAGTGTAACCTGAAGAGAATGAGTCTGCCCTTGAGAAATGTTTGGACCATTCCTTACTCTGGGCCATTCCTACGACACTAAACAAAGTGTAACCTGGAGGGATTGAGTCTTCCCTAAGGAATGT
>ML806299.1:61121-80064 GCA_009831015.1 Picea engelmannii
AGACCCTAAAACTGATAGATTGTCCACATCCCTCAAAGGATCTAAGCCTTCCTCAGAGATCACCAATTCTATCCCAACCATAGAGCAGCTACAAAAAGAAAACCATCAGCTTCTCCAACAGTTGGAAAAGAGGAAGATAGTAGATGTACACCTTCATCATGACAATGTAGTCCTTCAGGAAAGGGTCAACTCCCTTCAGCGGTTGGTTGATGAAATGACTAAATCTAACCATGGCCTCAGAGCACAATTAAAGAAACATAAGAGGCACAAGGCTAAGTCTACACAACAAGAAGGAGAGGCTTCCAAAGTTGATCCTCCTCAGCAAGCCTAGTCATGAGGGGTAACTTATTTTTTTTTGCAGTGGGACCTGCAAAATCGTAAATGTGGGTGTAATGTTGGGCCTGAGATATGATCATTTTTATGATGAATACTATACACTTTTGCAACATGTACATATGCGTTTTTCATCTTTTAAAGGAGCTTTTTGAAGAATTTTATGATAAAACGATATGATCTCCATAAGGTACGTGTAATGCATGTTTAATGATCGTATCAAGTATAATTCATCATGTTTTATGATTTCCAAGAGCTAATTCACGTTTTCCTAGTGTTACATGAAAAAACCGCACTACTTTTCTCATTTCGGCACTTGATCCGACACTCATTCCGACACTCGTTCTGGCACTCGATCTGGCACTCTGTCCAACACTACGTATTGCACAAAACTGCAGGGTGACTTTACGGTTAAGGTATTGGCGGCCAATGGCGGGCAAATCGGGCATGTGGGTTTTGTTTATCCTTCCCTCCTCCAGCTACTGAGCTCCTGACAACTTAGTTTCAGTTGTTCAAGAGGGCGATTATTGGCTCGCTCCATTTTATCAGTTAGGGCATCATTTATTGTAATTTGTCGAATTTAGAAGTGGTTCGACCCTCCTGTGGTCGACCACTTGGTCTGTAAGATTATAAATATCACTAGGATGGTCAAAAGATTGTTAACCAAGTAGAAGAACCAGTGTATTGGAGACAAACTCATTTTTCTCTATTTTGTTTTTTACATTGCCAGAATTATGCCAGAACTGTGTTTTCAAGTTTTAATGGTGAATTCATCTTGTTAATCTCGTGGTGTGCTTTTAGGGAGTGGCCACGACTTGCTGGGGGGGCCATCAACAGTCTGGTAACTATCTTCATGTTTGTTTATGGATTTCCTAATTTAAATGTTCTCTTTTATTTTCTGTACATGTATATTTTTATTGTGTCAACTAGTTTGTTGTAATTAATTGTTTTGCTTCTCTTTTGTAGGTTAGGATGATGAGATGTGTTAACATGCATTGATTTCGTAGATTAGGAACATACTTGCAAGTCTCTATACTAACCCCATGTGCATTTAGATGTTAGATCATGCTTGATTTATGATTTTATAGTCTAGTCTAAAACATAGTTTTAATTAGAATAGAACATAGTTTAATTTGGGTTTTCTTTGACAAGGATTGATGGATGGATAGAGTTAATTCCAGTTTTTTATTATAGCTTGCTTACTTCAGTTTTATATAGATCTCATTTAATTAGTTGTTAGTTAATGTAGATTGTTAATTTACTTTCATAGTTTAATTTATGTTTTCAATTATTTTCTTATTGCAGTTTGAATGGTTAGAGTAGACATAGCATAGTTTTATTTTACACAATTTCCTTTCCTAGAATTAAAATGCAATTAAATTTCTTAGTTAATGAATGAATCTAGTTTGCTTACATAGAGTAGAAGTATAATGATGATCTCATTATGTTGTTGATGGTTTATAGATAAATATGTAGGGTATTTAACATATTTTTGTCATGGCTAAATTCTCATTGGATTGTTTAATCCATACCTTTCATTTTGCCATTGAGATTAGTATTGAGCTTATACCATTGGAATTGTCCTTCATTTTCAAATGTCATCGAGATATTATCCGACACCGAAGACATTCACACAACCACCAACATTATATTTGAATTGTCATAGGTTAAAAGATATAGTTTTCCTACTTTCAGAGATAAAGTTTCTTGCTTTCATAACTTAGGAAATAGTTTTATTGTTGTTGTAGGATAGATAGACTTTGCTTTGATAGATTATATAGTAGTTTTCTTATCATAGATTAAGAATTAGTTGTTAATCTTTCTTGCTTTCAATAAAATAGATTTCCTTTCATGCATTAGAAATAGTTTTCCATTGAGCATTTAGTCCAGTTGCCTCTTAGATTTCCTTTCACGCATTAGAAATAGTTTTGCATTAAGCATTTAGTCCACTTGCTTCTTAGGCTAGATAGTTGTTCAATGAGAATTTTTACTTTGATTACTTGCAGTAGTTAGTTGCCTTTGCTTACTTGTCTTTTGGTTTAGTAGGTTAGTTAGGTGCCTTTGTTTACTTGTCTTTTTCTCTAATAGGTTAGTTAGGTGTCTTTGCTTGCTTGTCTATTTTCTTTAATAGGTTAGATAGGTGTCTTTTCTTACCTGTTTATTTATTTGCTTTCATAGGGTAGTTGCTCATTGAATGTAGGTTGGCAAGTTAAAGAAGTTTGCTTTTGTCATTTGTTTATTATGCTTAGTAGTTTGTCTTTGTTTATTGTTGAACTAGTTTGCTTTACATAGGGTTTTACTTGCTTTCTTAGGAACTATCCATCAACCCTTGGCCCAAAAGTACTTAGGTTACCTAGTTTCAATTTGCTTAGTAGGGTTTGTTCATTAGATAGTTTTTCTTGAGTAGATTAGCCTTAGATAGCTACCTTCCTTAGTTAGACTATACTCCTACCAACCTTCTACCTTTGGCATATATTTTTCTATAACTCTAAGTTTACTTACCCCGGGTTGGCAATTTAATTGAGGGTTTTTACTGTGTTTTTAGTGCATATATAACACCCATCATTTTTGGTGTCGTTGTCGGGGAGTTGTCTCAAGGTAAGAAGTAGTTAGGAATTAGATCATTTCTAGACCTTAGCATTAGTTTGGTGGCGGGAAAACTTTAAGACGCGAGGTAAGAACCTGTGCATATACTATAGCAGGTTCCCCCAAACCTAATGGTAGTTTTTCTTTTTGTTTTTATTTTTCATGAATAGACCTAGGAATCAAATGGTATCTTTTTCTTTTTGTTTTTTCTTTATTTTATGAATAGGCCTAGAGAGCCACAAGGTAGATACATTGTATCAAAATCAAATCTTTCAACCAAGGTTGCTTCCGATCTCTTTGGTGGAAGGAACGTTCTGCTTATAAAATCTGCAGATTGATATTGAAAAATAGGAGCTAGCTCAACTCAAAGAGATAAAATAGTCTTTGAAGGGACTAACACAGGGAGCACTATAGAACAAGAAATTGAATCATAAATGATACTAGGATAGGAGGCAAGACCACTCGAGTCTTCCACAGAACCAAACAATACAACTTTTTCTTTTACACCACCACCAGGGGACCCTAACTTTAAAGATATCATAGACCCTGAACAGGTGAATCTTTTGTTTGGTAGTTCAACCAATGTAATTATCTCTCAAACTAACACAAAAATTTTGGCACCAATAGTCTCAACCGGCTCAAGTAGAGTCCCAGACATCCAATCCATAGGAAGACCTTTCCATCAAAGGGAAACCTTGTTTTCTTCAAAAGTATAACCACCTACGTACTCTCTTTTTAGAAATCAAGCCAATATGGATGATCAGGAGGACCATAACAATGTAAGACACAAAGAGGAAGAAGAAAATGGAAACCAAACTGAAACTACCTTCGGATTTCCGATTTTGGACACCACTCTGAATGTCAACATGAAGAATATTCCTCTCTCAGCACTGCCTACCTGTTATGGTAAAAACAATGAGGATCTAGACACCTTCCTATTTTAATTTGACATCTTGTGTAGAAGCTACAACTACATACAAGATGCCCAAAAATTAAAACTCTTTCCTGCCACCCTCAAAGACTCTGCACTAATATGGTTCATGGGGTTGGGAGAATCCAGAATTAGGTCTTCGGAAGCCATGAAAGACATATTTCTCAAGAAGTACCAAGACTACTGCAAGACCAAGGAGTCTCATAATGACATTTTTAAAATCCAACAATTAGAAGACGATACCCTTGAAGATTATATGGAAAGATTTGGTTATATCTCCCAGAAGTAAAAATACCATGACCTCCCAAAGGATGCAATTAGGGCTCTTTTACTTAAGGGAATTTCAGAAGAATATTTAGAGATGCTTAACTTGATGGCATCAGGTGACATCTCTCATAAACCATTTGCTAAAATATGTGAAATGTGTAAAAATTACTCAAGGAGTAGAGCCAACACAGGGAAGAATGTCCAGGACCCTTACAATAGAAACTTAAAACCAGTTAGTTCAGGTAGTATTATGAGAGAAGAGATAGGGAACCTTTTAGAAAACTTTAAGACTGACATCTTAAGCACAATAGGTTCCCAATTGGATACCCTTAAACTCAAAAAGAAATAGGAGGGGGAAAATGCAGCAATGAGCATATATTGCCCAAGATGCAGGAGGAAGCATTCCTCAAGAGAATGCCCATTAGATAACATTTCAGTTTGTGGCTTCTGTACAGAAGACCATGTGACTAAAAATTGTCCATCATTTCCCAGTTTATTAGCCATCTATAGGAGTGGAGATCCTGGGGAGTCGTATTATGCATTTAGGAGGCCATSGAAACCTAGGAATCAACCCACATACCCGGATCTACAGTCTCAAGTTCCACCCTATTATCAACAACAACAGTGGAACTCACCAGGTTGGAAAAACTGGTCTACTCAATACCAACATCCTTGGATTCAAGGATGGAGGGGAGGACACAACCAAGGAAACCCTCAAGCTCCACCTATCCCTATGTCCAACCATCCTTATCCTCAGTTCTCATCGAAAACTCCACAACTTTTGCCAGGTTTTGTTCCACCACCTTTACCTCCTATTCCACAACAACAACCACTACAATATCAAAATGCAAGCTCCCCAAGACTGACACTATTACCAGCATAGCCAGTTTCTAACCCCAATAATAAGCCCCCTCAACCTCTTAACAATGTTGAGATGCAGGCCTTCCTGACATATGTTATTACTCTTGTTCCATTACATGAAATCCAACTAAGATCGGGAAAATTTCTGGAGAGGCAGAGACCCTCAGTAGTCATCCAGGAAGAAGAAGAAGAAGAAATCACCAAACAACCCATAGATGACACTAGGTGGGAATATGTTATTATCCCAAAGAATCAAGAACCCAAGCTTCCCTAAAATAAACCTTTACAAATTACGAAGGTCCCTCCTTATCCAGACCGATTGGTAATCGAGAAACCTACCACCCGACCAAAATTTGACATTTTGAATGAATTGAAAAATATTTGTGTCAAAATTCCCCTACTTCAAGCCATTAAAGACATTCCAATCTATAGTTAGGTATTCAAAGAATTGTGTATTAAGAAGCCAGGTAGGAAGCAAAAGGACCCTCCTACAATACATTTGGTAATCAGAGCAGCCAAAACTAGCAAAATATGGGAATCCAGGAAACCTTGTAGTGACCATAACCACTAATGAGGTTGCCATCAGAAACACTCTCATAGATCTAGGGGCAGCCATCAATGTTATGACTGCTACTACCTTGGAAAAATTATAGTTACAATCACTTCTTCGGCCTACCCCAACCATTTTGGAATTAACAGATAAAGCTAGGGTTATACCTGAAGGAATTTTAGATGATACCATGGTTACTTTAGCCTCATGGGAGTACCCAGTAGATTTTCTTGTCATTCACTCAAAGGATCCTGCCAAAGGCCACCCTATTATTTTGGGAAGACCTTGGCTAGCCACAACCAATGCATTTAATGGCTGTAGAGAAGGAGAAATGACCATCTCAAATGGTCTCTCTATCCAGAAGCTCACCATTTACCCTCCAACTCAACCTATTATGGAGAATCTATGGTGGCTTGAATTTCCATACGAGAACAAAGGCTGGGAAGAACCCATATTGCCTAGTGACCATGCAAGGGCACTTCAGGAGAATACACCAGAAAATGTGCTAAACCAGTTCATTTTTGCTATCACATGTGTGGATTTTCCACAGTCTTTTCCCCAATTTGAGTACATGTTTGGGGAAGAATTTCAAGAAAAATTAGACCCATCCATTTTGTCTTTGACATCTTTTATTTTCGAAATAGATGAGTCTACCATGTCTTATACTATGCCCTATGAGATTAGTCCAGGGAAATTTTTACATATAAACTCCGGGCTAGATACAGACCAACAGAAAAAATTAGTAGATATCCTTAAAGAACAAAAATGAGAATTTTCTTGGGAATACACTGACATGAAGGGTATACACCCTGACACATGCATCCATTACATATATACCTAGGGGGAGGTAACACCTGTTAGGCAACCCTAGAGAAGGATGAACCCAACACTCAAAGACATAGTCAAGGAGGAAATCCAAAAGTTGTTAAATGTCGGCTTTATCTATCCCATCTCTGACAGTAAGTGGGTATCCCTACTTGTAGTGTTTCCAAAGAAAGTGTCTGGGAAATGGAGAATTTGTGTTGATTTCCGAGAACTCAACAAAGCCACTTTGAAAGACTACTTTCCTCTCCCTTTCATTGACCAAGTTCTAGATACCTTTTCTAGAAAGAAGTATTTCTCCTTTCTAGATGGGTATAGCGGGTACAATCAAATTCTTATAGCACTCGAGGACCAGGACAAGACTACCTTTACTTGTCCTTGGGGAAGCTATGCATATAGGGTCTTACCATTTGGATTGTGTAACGCTCCTGCCACACTACAACGAGCAGTACTAGGGAAATTTGTCGATCTTATTCATGATTGTGTGGAGGTCTACATGGATGACTTCATAGTTTATGAAAACACTTACCAGGAAGCCTTAGACAACTTAGAAAAATTCCTCATCAAATGCCAGGAAATGAACCTATCTCTAAGTCATGAAAAATGAAAAATGTTGTTAACTGGAGGAGTAGTTCTAGGACATCATGTTTCATATGAAGGAATAAAAGTTGATCTTGCAAAGATTGAGGTCATTGTCAAACTTCCAACCCCCAAGACTCAGAAAGAGGTGAGAATATTTCTTGGACATGCCAGATATTATCGGCAATTTATTGAACATTTTATAAAGATTGATGCACCTATGTTTGGATTATTGATAAAAGATGTTGATTTTGTTTGGAATGAGCAGTGTCAAACTGCCTTTGAAACCCTGAAAGATAAGCTGCATGTGGCACCAATTCTTAGAGGGCCCAATTAGACTCTCCCATTTCATATATCCATTGATGTCTCTGACACCGCAATAGGAGGGGTATTAGGGAAGAAAGAGGACCAACAGTCCTATGCCATTTATTTTGTAAGCAAGAACTTGTCCCCTACCGAGTTGAACTACACAGTCACTGAGAAAGAGTTCTTGGAAGTTGTTCATGCTATTAACAAGTTTCGTCATTACATTACAGGTTATGAAGTATTTGTACACACCGATCATTCTGCCATTAGGTTCCTCATGAACAAACCTATAACTAATGGCCGAGTGACTAGGTGGCTCTTGTTATTGCAAGAATTTAACATCACTGTGCTTGAACGACCTAGAAAGGATAATGTAGTAGCTGACTTTATTTCCCAAATAAAAAATGAGGATGATGATATCCCTGTAGATGATAGTTTCATAGAAAAGCACCTCTTTTCCCTTTCTGTCAATACCCCATGGTTTGCAGATATGGAAAACTATCTGGTCACTAGGAAGTTACCGTCTCATTTTTCACCTCATGAAAAGCAGAAAATTATTACACAGAGTGCTAATTACTCTTGGTTGGTCATGATATTTTTCGCATAGGTCCTGATTTGATTATTTGTAGATGTGTTTGAGAGGACGAGGTACCTGATATACTACGAAGTTGTCATGATGGACCATGTGGTGGCCATTTTTCTGACAAACCTACAACATATATGGTGTTACATTCGGGTTACTATTGGCCTAGCATTTTCAAAGATGTTGCCAAGTATGTGACAAGTTGTGATAATTTCCAAAGGATAGGAAGACCTACGTCATTCGACAAAATGCCTTTGCAGGCCCAAGTCATGATAGAACCCTTCAAAAAATGGGCCCTCAACTTTGTAGGACCAAATTTACCCATGTCCCGTAGGAAGAACTATGTTTTGGTTTGTATGGACTATGTCACCAAATGGGTAGAGGAAAAAGCCCTATTCAGGGCTACAGAGAAGTCTATTGTCGAATTTATCTATGAAGACATATTTACCTCCTTCGGTGTCCCTTGTGAAATTTTTACCGACCAAGGCACTCAATTTACTTCCAAGATGATGAAAGAGCTAACAGAGAAATATGGGATTAAACACTGTAAATATTCTCCATACCACCCTCAAGACAATGGTCAGGTAGAATCCAAAAACAAAGCTCTGGAATCCATATTGACTAAGACTGTTCAGTTACATCACCGGGATTGGGCTGATAGGCTCCCAGAGGCTTTGTGGGCATATCAGACTACCTGGAGGAATACCACTGGGCATACCCCTTACGAGCTAGTGTACGGGAAACAAGTACTTTTACCTATAGAATTCCAAGTAAGGACCTTCCATATTGCCATAGAGTTAGGACTGAACCTGTATGAGGCTTAGAAGCAACAAGCCCTACAATTGAATGAGTTGGATGAAATTAGGCAAGATGCCATCCAATGGACAATATTAGTCCAAAACCAGAGGAGCAAGTGGCATGAAAAGTTTATTAAGAGGAAGCACTTCCAGCCTGGTGATTGGGCCCTGTTGTTTGATTCCCAATTCAAAACCTTCAAAGGAAAAATCACCACCTTATGGTTGGGTCCTTACGAGGTAGACACTGCATATGACAATGGAGCTATAAAAAATAAAACAATTGATGATGGACAAGTCTCCTTTGTGGTAAATGGACACCGACTTAAATTTTATCATAAGCCCATGTCTAGAGAGGATTTTCTACAGGTCATGACAACTAACAAGGCATTGGCCTTAGTAAATGGGGAAGTCCCCCTTTATTCTTGAATTTTTTTCTAAATTTCCTACTGTATATATGTAAACAGTTTTTGAATTTTGTTAATAAGGCAACTCTAGAGGTTTTTGTAAGTATTTATTTCACCAGGAGTACACAGTTTCAAGGATCCTTCTTCAAAACATTATTACACTTGAATTTTGTGTTTGCTAAAGCATCAATTGAATATTGACTTACTATAGTTAGCCATGTTTTTGCAACAATTATCATTTTTTAAGGCATTCTAAAGCAATTGCTCTTGAAACTCTTCATCGTTGTATAAGGAAGTGATACCATAACTATCAAGCCTAGAGGTCTCTCGTACAATTTTTCCAAGAAACTTGAGTAAGTGAGTCAAGTGTCTTTATCAAAGAGTAACAAGGAGGTCTAATTAGTAGTTAGTCATGGAAACATCATAATAATTACAAAAGAAGAAAGTGAGTTGAGCCTAGAGATACCTTCCTCTTCTTTCTCAATGGTACCATCCACTACACACTAAATAGCTTGATTATATCATATCTTTAGATAGGCCACGTCCGCTTAAGTACCCCTTACATCGGGACAATCACTAATAATATAATGAAAATTCATCCTCTATCATAAATATCATCCCAATTTAAAATAACAAGAAAAAAAAAGTTGTTTCTGAGCTGTTCCCCCATCTTCTTGCATAAGAAATATTATACTGAAATATTAAAAGATGGAGGGCCAGTCTTTGAGGGTTTAAGCGGCTAACCCGTCGGGATATTGATTAGGTCTACTGGAAACGGGTATCGGCCTGTGGTATGACTAGGTAAACTTGTCGGAGTACTGAATAGGCTTGCTGGCAGCGGGGCATTCTACCTAGTGAGGATGGTAATCTAACAAAAATAAATCATAAAATTAAACTTGTCCTGATGTATGACATTACTTACAGACAAAGCTAACATGAAATATGTGTGGTTAAGATAAGGTTAATGAATCTCATACACTTTCCATTGGGAAATAAATCTAAGACTATCTCGAAAATCTCTTGCCTACCTCTTCTTATCTATATATAAGATCTCTTATCCTATAGATGGGGCCATCTCCTAACTGTCTCATCACACCAATCTGTGAAATTTTATCTTTACACTTGACATACTATAAGTCTTCGGCTATTGGAGGATACTGACTAGTTTCCTATACTTTTGATTGCGAGGTGTCACAATACTTAGGTGCAGGGAAGGGGTTCATGAGTTGACAAATGATCATTGCCTAGAGAAGTAGATATTTGCAAGAATTTTTGTATTATTTCTATGATACATGTTATTACATTGATAGTCATGTTATTTTTGAAATGCTTAACTCATGTGTGCTATAAATTACTAAACACATACCTAACAAACCACTTTTTATTGGTTACTTAACAGACCACTCTTTATCGGTTTATCGCTTCATTACAAGATGCACATTATAGGTTTGACAATACATTTTTATACTTGCTATAACTTGTTCTTTATAGGTTTTTGACATTATGTGTCATATGCAAGAAGATTAAGTGAGCATGGAGCATCTTGCCTCTACTCATTAACTACTGTGATTGTCAAAAACGCTTCAAATTTGCAGACTATCCATTATAAGAGGTGAAAATGCACTTAACACAGAGGTACCAGATGACGTACCGTATGAGGTACTGAATGAAGTGTCGTATGAGGTGCCGAATGAGGTGCCATGTGAATTACACACCAGTAACTGTCCTGGATTCCAGGTAACCAAAATTCACTTACATTCAATTAAATTGGTTGCATGCATTGATTAAAAGATGCTTCATATGTTTATGATCAAATGTCCAAGTCAAAAGACTTGGAAATTGATCTAAATACGCACCATTACATTGCCCAAAAATAGAGCCTTCAAATTTGAATTCTCCACACATGGAAACTCGTGCTCACATGTGGGTAACCTACTCCACTATAGATGAATCCAAAATCAGGTTGGGCAACCATTATCTTCATTTTCCCTTGCCATTTTCTCTCCTCTGCATTAAGAATTCGCGCCCAACCTATTCCATCTCGTCCTCTGTCCAAAACACATTCAGCCTATGCTCCATCCGTGCCACTGCTTGGCTTGATTACGCCCTTGCTTGGTGAATTCCACTTCTATCACAATGCCCAGGAGATATGAACCCTCCTCCTATGCAGACTTGTTTTCCATTCCCAAATTTGCACAATGCATAGAAGTGTTTTTGCACACTGGCTAGGGGCCATTTTTGTCTAGCTTGCAAGGCCATGATGACGGCCTCTCTATGCAATTTGCAGTTGGTTTCAATGGTAATACAACACATGTAGGGTCTCTTACCTTTGAAGTCACAAAAGAGTTCATTGCTACTACAACAAATCTCCCAAGAATGGGAGATAGATGGTTCAAAAACCACCAATTGCCACTCTCAAGTTACAACAGGGTGTTTAAGCATGAATTCAAGAGCATTTCAGGAGAAAAAGGGTATGCTAATGATCCGAAAATGGATCCAGAAGCCTGATAGGGCTTGAAAAATGCTCAAAAATGAAAGTGCTCGGAATGCGACGAAACCTGTGACATTGCGTCCATCTCGTCTTCCTAATTCCGGCGGTATATTTACTTCGTCAAACGGAGTCCGTATGGATAAGATATCGCGTTCTGTCCGAAAAGTCAAACAGGCAAAAATTTGATGTTGACTGGGCAGGCCGTACTGCCACGTGCCAGGCCGTACAGTGCTGACGTGGCATGTCCGTACAGCTGACGTGGGCCAACCAGGAGGCGACACGTGGCGGACCGTACGGAGGACACGTGGCATCACCAGGACACGACACGTGTCACACGGATTTGGCCTTTTCGACGTACGTTTCGACCAGTATGGAGGTGACACGTGTCACCACTCACAGGGTGACACGTGGCACGCTGACGTCAGCATTGACGTGGAGACCATACGATGACATGGTAGGATGACGTCAGCATGGACACATGGTAGCATGGCAGAGCGACAAGTAGCATACGGCAGGCTGACGTGGCATATGACTGGGCAGTACGGCAGGTTGACGTGTCAGACACGTGGCAGCATGGCAGAGAGACAAGTGGCAGTACGGTATCTGATGTGGCACACACGTGTGCCAATCACAGGCCGCCACGTGGCATGATTCGATTGGTTTAAAAACACCACATGGCCCATTAACAGGGTGCCACGTGGCGCTGTGCTATTGGTCGACGATTTATTATACATAAAAGGGTTTTGGCGTGGCCGGGGGTCGAACCCGTGACCTCCCGAACTCGAACGGACTATGGTAACCAGGCTAGCCAAAGCGCCGGCGGGTGAACCTTGTTACTTGTTCGGCAAAAAAGGTATTTGAATTTGGTTTAAGGATTGGCCGGGTGCAGAAAGGGCCGGGGCTCAGCCCCAGCCCTCAACACACATGACCCATGGCGCAAACAACACCACAGAATCGGGCGGTTACCACATATAACGCGCGGTTATAACAATTAAATCCACGGTTTCACACGCCATACGACTGTACCATTTAAAAATGCGCGGGATTACCACCGCATGTAACCGTAACCAAGCAGCCCGGGGCTCCACCACCGAAAACGCGGGAATTGGGGGTTTGGGTTATAACAGTTAAGCCACGGGCGCATGCCCAACGCCATATGACCGAGAATCCCGGGGCAGGTGCGAGGAATGGGGGCCCGCGCTATGGCGCGTGGCCTCATGGTCATCCATGTGACCGCGTAAAGGGGGTCGCGCCCGAGTTTGGGGGCTTAAGGCCCAAATAATTGCAAAAGTGGGTTTTTTGTTAAAAGATTTGGTTTATTTTTAATTAAATGTCCCCATTATTAGCTGATTTTCTCCATTTTTGGGGGATATTGGGCTTTTTTGGAGGCCAGATTCTTGGAGGAAGTTGGGGATCTGAAACCAACTCCATTCCTATATAAACCAGGCTTGTTTGAGGCCAATGGGCAGTCATTCAGAGCAGAGTTATGCTGAAGGAAATTCAAGCCAAAGACAATTTGTTGCAGGGAAGCCCTTGAGGTGGAAACGCTGTCGGATCGTTTCTGGGAGCTTGGAGCATCAGTTTGGCGTGCCGTTTCTTTTGCAGGGTTCTTGAGATCTGGGACAACAAGACCAGATCAATATTGTAGCCTTTGGGCATTGCTGAGATGTAATTTTGAGCACTTGAGCAGAAATAAAGAAGCCTCCCCCATAGGAAAAAGGCCCGGAGACGTAGGCAAACATTGTGCCGAACTCCGTTATCAACCTGCGTTCTTATGGTTTGTTGTTCATTATTATTTTCAGATCTGCACATGTGTATTTGACTGATATAATCCTCTTCTTTCCTCATTCTTTCGTTAAAATTTCAAATGGTTAAATTATTCATGCAAGTTTAAAACTCAACCATAATCATTGAAAAGATCCTGCCACGGATCAATGGAGTGGATAAAGGCAGAATTGATCAACCCCCTCATCATCATCACAAGGTTAATTACATGTGAAGGTAGATACTATACTTTCAAAGCTTGTCATTTTAGATTGTTGGCCCATTTTCTATTCAACAAACCCTTGAACTTCCCCTTCTATTTTCTCCAAATCTTGGAGAAGATGTCCTCTCAAGTGAGGAAAAATGTGACTAATCCCCACAACAGTCTCTTCCACCATGGCTTGATCAAACTCCTCATTCATGCCGAGTTAGAGAAACAAGGGCAAAATTGGGATGCCTTTATCTACCAATTTTCAAACCCTCACTTTACAGTTAAGACCGACAAAAAGCCACTTAGCCTAAAAACTATCTCTCCATCCAAGCCTCGATCTCCAAGAACTCCAAACTCCCTTGCACAAACCCTCTCTTTGTCGGGACAATACCAAAACCTTGTTGACAACCCCACTTCTTCATCGGGTAAAAAGACCAAAAGAAGGGACCAAAAGAAGCCCATTATTGACCCCCCAATGCCTTCACTCTCTCTTGATCCTACACCTAAAAAGCTTCAAAAAGTAATGCAGCAAGACTTTCCCATAATTCCCAAAAACAAGAGGGGAGCCAATCGATTTGGTAAAGGACCCTTTCATAAGAGTACTCGGAACATAAGAACCAAGCCTTATGCAAAACCTCCACCTACTTCGGATCCCATCCAAGTGTCCTCCGACCTTGAGAGCCCTCATAAGAAACCTAGGGAAGTCTCTGCAGATGAATTAGAGCCACTAAGGAAAAAAAAATCAAAACCTACCTCACCTTACCAATCTCTTGTCACTCCTACTTCACCCATGCCCATTTTAGATCCTAAAACTGACAAATTGTCCACATCCCTCAAAGGATCTAAGCCTTCCTCCAAGATCATCGATTATGTCCCAACCATAGAGCAGCTACAAAAAATAAAACCATCAGCTTCTCCAACAGTTGGAAGAGAGGAAGGAATTAAATGTACACCTTCATCATGACAATGCAGTCCTTCATGCAAAGGTCAACTCCCTTCAACGGTTGGTTGATGAAATGACTAAATGTAACCGCAGCCTCAGAGCACAATTAAAGCAACATAAGAGGCACAAGGCTAAGTCTGCACAGCAAGAAGGAGAGGCTTCCAAAGTTGATCCTCCTCAGCAAGCCTAGTCACGAGAGGTAACTTATTTTTGTTTGCAGTGGGACCTGCAAAATCGTAAGTGTGGGGGTAATGTTGGGCCTGAGATATGATCATTTTTATGATGAATATTATACACTTTTGCAACATGTAGATATGTGTTTTTCATCTTTTAAAGGAGCTTTTTGAATAATTTTATGATAAAATGGTATGATCGCCATAAGGTACATGTAATTAATGTTTAATGATTGTATCAAGTATAATTCATCATGTTTTATGATTTCCAAGAGCTAATTCACATTTTTCTAGTCTTACAGGGACAAAATGCACTACGTTTCTCGTTCCGACACTTGATCCAACACTCATTCTGTCACTCGTTCCAACACTCAATCTGACACTCTGTCCAACACCGCGTATTGCACAAAAACGCAGGCTGACTTGGCGGTTAAGGTATTGGCGGCCAATGGCGGGCAAATCGGGCATGTGGGTTTTGTTTATCCTTCCCTCCTCCAGCTACTGAGCTCCCAACAACTTAGTTTCAGTTGTTCAAGAGGGCGATTATTGGCTCGCTCCGTTTTATCAGTTAGGGCATCATTTATTGTAATTTGCCTAATTTAGAAGTGGTTCAACCCTCCTGTGGTCGACCACTTGGTCTGTAAGATTATAAATATCACTAGGATGGTCAGAATATTGTTAACCATGTAGAAGAACCCGTGTATTGGAGACAAACTCGTTTTTCTTTATTTTGAGTTTTTACATTACCAGAATTATGCCAGAACTACGTTTTCAAGTTTTAATGGTGAATTCATCTTGTTAATCTCGTGGTGTGCTTTTAGGGAGTGACCACAACTTTTTGGGGGGGGCACCAATAGTCTGGTAACTGTCTTCATGTTTGTTTATGCATTTCCTAATTTAAATGTTCTCTTTTATTTTCTGTACATGTATATTTTTATTGTGTCAACTAGTTTGCTATAGTTAATTGTTTTGCTTCTCTTTTGCAGGTTAGGATGATGAGATGCGTTAACATGCATTGAATTCATAGATTAGGAACAAAATTGCAAGTCTCTATACTAACCCCATGTGCATTTAGATGTTAGATCATGCTTGATTTATGATTTTATAGTCTAGTTTAAAACAAAGTTTTAATTAGAATAGAACGGAGTTTAATTTGGGTTTTCTTTGACAAGGATTGATGGATGGATAGAGTTAATTCCAATTTTTTATTATAGCTTGCTTAATTCAGTTATATATATATCTCATTTAATTAGTTGTTGGTTAATGTAGATTGTTAATTTACTTTCATAGTTTAATTTTTGTTTTCAAGTATTTCCTTATTGCAATTTGAATGGTTAGAGTAGACATAGCATAGTTTTATTTTACGCAATTTCCTTTCCTAGAATTAAAATGCAATTAAATTTCTTAGTTAATGAATGAATCTGGTTTGCTTACATAGTGTAGAAGTATAATGATAATCTCGTTATGTTGTTGACGGTTTATACATGAATATGCAACGTATTTAACATTATTTTTTTCATGGCTAAATTCTCATTGGATTGTTTAATCCATACCTTTCATTTTGCCATTGAGATTAGTATTGATCTTATACCATTGGAATTGTCCTTTGTTGTCAAATGCCATCAAGATATTATCCCGAAGACATTCACACAACCACCAGCATTATATTTGAATTGTCATAGGTTTAAAGAGATAGTTTTCCTACTTTCATAGATATAGTTTCTTGCTTTCATAGCTTAGGAAATAGTTTTATCATTGTTGTAGGATAGATAGACTTTGATTTGATAGATTAGATAGTAGTTTTCTTAGCATAGATTAAGAATTAGTTGTTAATATTTCTTGCTTTCAATAAAATAGATTTCCTTTCATGCATTAGAAATAGTTTTGCATTCAACATTTAGTCCACTTGCCTCTTAGATTTCCTTTCACACATTAGAAATAGTTTTGCGTTGAGCATTTAGTCCACTTGCCTCTTAGATTTCCTTTCATGCATTATAAATAGTTTTGCATTAAGCATTTAGTCCACTTGCCTCTTAGGCTATATAGTTGTTCAATGAGAAGTTTTACTTTGATTACTTGTAGTAGTTAGTTGCCTTTGCTTACTTGTCTTTTTCTCTAATAGGCTAGTTAGGTGCCTTTGTTTACTTGTCTTTTGCTCCATTAGGTTATTTAAGTGTCTTTGCTTGCTTGTCTATTTGCTTTAATAGGTTAGATAGGTGTCTTTTCTTACTTGTTTATTTATTTTCTTTCATAGGGTATTTGTTCATTGAATGTAGGTTGGAAAGTTAAAGAAGTTTTATTTTCTCATTTGCTTATTATGCTTAGTAGTTTGCCTTTGTTTATTGTTGAACTAGTTTGCTTTACATAGGGTTTTACTTGCTTTCTTAGGAACTATCCATCGACCCTTGGCCCAAAAGTACTTAGGTTACTTAGTTTCAATTTGCTTAGTAGGGTTTGCTCATTAGATAGTTTTTCTTGAGTAGATTAGCCTTAGATAGCTACCTTCCTTAGTTAGACTATACTCTTACCAACCTTCTACCTTTGGCATATATTTTGCTACAACTCTAAGTTTACTTACCCCGGGTTGACAATTTAATTGAGGGTTTTTACTATGTTTTTAGTGCATATATAACACCCATCACCTACCACCCTCAAAGTGTTTGATGGATGTGGTTTCCAACCTCACTTACTCTTGCAGTCTTTCATTGTGACATTGAAGGGTAAAACCATTTCGATCGATATTGAAGTGGTTGATGCGCCCTTGGATTATAATTGATTTCTTGTTCATAGTTGGTTCTATGCGATGACTGTCGTTGGATCTACAGTGTTTCGTATTTTACGATTTTCCCGTCACGGAAAAGTTATCATTGTTGACCAACTTGACTATATAACTCAAGATCTCCATAATTCTACTATGAATAATGTCCCCTTTCTGGGAAAATCTAGTCTTGAGAATGTAGGTGTAGGTATTCTTAAGGATTAATCACTCACGGAGATTTTTCCTTTACCCAATACTGCCTCCCCGTAGGTTGCCACATTAAATATGATTTCGAATCAGGTGTGACAATCCCTAGAATCAATTGATCCTTTGGTAGTATCTGGTCATGATGAGCATATTTCATTATCTCTGTCAAGCACATTAAAAAATGAAATAGATGCTTACAAGAATAGTTCATTATCTCTGTCAAGCTTATTAAAATATAAAATAGACCCCCTTCCATTCCAAATGAGTCTCACTCTAGATCAAATACTTGAACCTTCTTTTCCTCGACCTAGTGAAAATGTTCCTATTAGTATCCAGATGCCTAAATGAGGAAAGAATAAGAGTTGAAGAAGGAAATGATGCTTGGGGGGGAGGTCTCCAGCCTCTAGAAATCATGCTGGACTGAAGCCATAAGATTGTATCACGCAAGCTAAGGGGAAAATACCTCTAGAGAGACATGCTGCTAGAAGTGATCCTCACTTGGGGGTTGTTCCCATCGTAACACAATAATTTTTCTAGAGCGAGATTGGTCTTTGTTCTTTCTTGTGCTTGTAAATACATGAGAATAAGTCATCAAGCTCAGTATTTGTTCTTTCTCATGCTCATTAATACATGAGAATAGGTTACCGAGTATACTTTTATATTTTTTCAAACTCGTAAAAGCTATACGAAAAAGGAACTCTTTGGAGTCTCCTTTAATCTCTTTTCAGACTCCCTAAACATGAAAATATTTCCGAGTGAGATTGTTTCCTTTAACAGTAGTTAAAATATTTAAAAGGGCGTCTTTCAAGTGGTATTTTACCCCCTCTTTAGGCTTGCAAGACTAATTACGAAAAAGGAATATTCTAGTCAAGCATGATTAGAAGAGTTCTCCCCTGTATTGTTTTACATTTTTTTCAGGCTTGGGAGACTAAATTTATGAAAAAGTAACCTATGGAGTCATATTTAAGTTCTTTTCAGACTCTCTAAATGTTAAAAACCATCGAGTTTACCGTCTTTGTGCTCATAAAATTATGCATTGAAGGACCTATGTGAGTCCAATCTCGAGGACCCATACAGGATCGAACCCCTCCTTCTTCAGGTTCGTTAAAAATATGTTGAAAAACTCATTGAAGATGAGCTATATCGAGCATCTATTATCCTCCTCAATATCATTAAAAAAGAAAGAGGAACTCATCCATCATGATGGGGGGGAATTGAAGGAAGTGGGTCAAGTTTTTTTTTTGGAATCCATTATGGTAGCTATTGTTGTTTCCCTTGAACATGGAACCTGTTTGTGTCTCATCTTACAGTTGGATAATATGCTTGTCTTTGAGTCATACCAATTCCATGTGTCATTATACTTTTTTTTTTCCAGTC
>ML806299.1:114714-173040 GCA_009831015.1 Picea engelmannii
CTCTGAAACGTCGCTCTTGCCACCTTTAAAATGTCTCTCTTGCCACCTTAAGAACGTCTCTTTTTCCACCTCTGGAACGTCTCTCTTGCCACCTCTATAACGTCACTCTTGCCACCTTTGAAATGTCAGTCTTGCCACGTCTGAAATGTCGGTCTTGCCACGTCTGAAACGTCCCTTTTGCCACATCTACAATGTCAGTATTGCCACGACCTAGACGTCGGTCTTACGACGTCCATATGGGGTTGGACAATCCAATTTATGATGACACGTGGCGTCATATAACATCGCAATACAGACGAAAACTATGTCGTCAAAAAAGCGACGTCCTGTGAAACAACGTTTGAGGGGGTTCGATGTTTGTCGTTCTTTCGACAATAGAAAGTGGCAATTACGACGAATGCATCGTCAGAATTTGACCCAAATGCACTAGTGGCTATATAAATGAAAATGCTAACAAGACAAGATAAATAGCCTACCTCGTTCGGACGTTCAATGAAGACCATCATTGAGCACGTGATTGAAATCTTTATACCTGCAATTTGTCCTCAACAACCAATATATGCAAGCATATGGCGATAATATATAATGTTAGCACATACAATAGCATAATCCATTAACATTCATAACAAATACACCCATGGAATAATAATTCAAATATTTGCAAGATATCAGTTGGACGAAAAAATAGTATTTCTATTAAAAAATGATCAACAGAAGTGTGTAAGTGACAAAATTCCTTGTCGGCACGTCTTGAAACCGAGAAACTAAGTCCCTTCCAGTTGGGCCTCCACCACTTCAATCCTCCACTAAAGGATGCAAGGTCATATAAGAGAGACAATGAGGTTCTCCATCAAAGAAGGAAGAGCTTGGGGGTTGAACAATGTGTTCAGACTTTAAATAACAAAGGGATGCACACTCAATGTGAAGTGAAAATTTCTCCATAGTATATTTTCTCTCAAAATTTGAATTCTCTCCTCTTCCATGGTTTGGATATGGCCCAATTTATATCCTTCAAATGGAATTGAAGGGTCGAGTTGGAATGTTTCCAGTATATGGAAGGTCAAGGATCATGGATCTCATGACGTGACATGGAAACTCGACACAATTTTTAATTTTGAGCACCAAACTCAATGTACGCGGGTTGTAGTGGTGCAACCTGCATATACACATGCTATCTAACTTGTAGGGAACGTATATGTGGGAAATTATGATTTTTGGCTCTGGGAAGTGCAAAAGGGGACTTCAAGTCTGCATAGGGAAATTGAAATCCCTTCTGAGCAAGTTGCATGGGGTGAGGCAAAAATTTCTATAACAAATGCCCCCTAATGTGTGAGGTCATAGGAGTATCTGTGATGACCGACATACATTATAATTCCCATAAGTGGAGTAATGGAGACTCAGTTGGAAGAAGTAGTTGCTCATGATAATATTACAATCCATAATGACTTTATACACATGGAATCCAATTTGAATTACACTGCATATCCATGTGAAAATATACCAAAGAATTTTTCATGGTCATGAATAGGAAATGCAAAGTAGATACATGCCATAGGCTATCATAGTCATGAACAAGGCCCAGTGAAAATCCGTCTCAAAACCAATCTGAAGATATCTATATACAATGGAGTACAACCTGATCTCCCATGATCACTGAATTCATATAGGTATTGGTCCAATGAATGATAGAAACAACTCAAGAAAGTTGCTACTATAAATTAATGTCTTTAAGTATTCTACATGATCCACCAAAGGTGCAAGTCTACATCATGTGAATAGAGGAGTTGAGGTCGAACACAATGAGACTTCGTTTGATTACTAGTCATTAATGTATACCATTAAAAAACACGAGACAACCTTTTGATAATGAAAGTAGGTATCAAGGCACTGAGTACATTCTTAAAAGTGTGAATAAATGTGTTGAGGTCGAACACTTGAAGAAACTATCGATCATGATACATTGATGTATTCCCAACTGTTGATGGCGGGAGAACCTACCACTGATGACTACAAGCATCTAGGTACTCATAGGACTCTAGGCCTCGATTCTAGAATATATGAGTTGAATTTGATGGAAGGAGACCCATTGAAAGGATAGCATTAAGGAATCTCTCATCAGTCAGCATGAGGTACAAATCAATAGCTTGATGATTTGGAGGAAATTGGATGAAGAGGATATTCATGAACCAACAACCATGTGCATCTCTCTCATGCACTAGATGCAAGTAGTGCACGGAAAAGGCCCTCTAAATAGAAACCAATAAAGAAAATTGTTGACAAAAGAGAGGGAACCACCAATAAGGCTAATGGAATCCAAGACACTACATAAATCCCAATGTGTGAATATATTTATTGTCATCGAATATAAGGGAGACCCCTAGTCAGTGACCAATGATGAGATGTCAACTGATGGGTTCAAGGTTACCTACCTGTAATGAAAGTAAGACCAGGGTGCATGGTAGAAATACAACTTCATGTAACTCTGAGACACATTGAGGGTATGAATGACATGCAAAGCCAAGTGTTATGAGAAATGGCTGACACGGGCTTATATACATCCTTTGAATAATAGCATGAGACATATGGAGGACTCCGACAACATAGACTTGATAATGTAACTTTGTGATGTAGGAGGCACTAATCAAACTCTCCATAGGGACTGGAAGAGTAACCAGTCAGAGGAGTAAACGCTAAGTAATGAGATCAACTTCCTCAGGTCATGATAAACCCAAACTTTGGATGACAAGTGGACTCA
Source organism: Picea engelmannii (assembly GCA_009831015.1). Lineage (NCBI taxonomy): Eukaryota > Viridiplantae > Streptophyta > Pinopsida > Pinales > Pinaceae > Picea > Picea engelmannii. The sequence continues at coordinate 117,470 of ML806299.1, forward strand.
AAAGTTTGTGCTATGTTCAAAGGAAACACAATTGCTGCCAATAGGAAATAATATTCTTTTCCCGCCCATCTTTTTTTTTTTCACAGACAAATGAATGCTATGATACAAGAGAGGAAATGAGTGTCGCAAGTAAGAAACTAGCTCCAAACAATGAAACATATCTAGTCTCAATGTAAGGAAGTGCATGTGGGGCATGGACACTCGAGTGAATGTTTCCTCTTAGGGTACAGGGTGCCAAGCTGCAAAGGATATAGACAAGGCTATGCTTGGCTAGTGATGCAAATTGTTGAGGTAATAGGATTGTAACTATAAAGAGGGAACTGACAATACACTTAATACTGCAAGCAAGATAATGGAATGCAATTACAACTTATCTCCAAAGAATGTCCTTTTTCATAAATTTAGTCCACTTGGCCCAAAAGAGTATGAAACAATACACAGGAGAACTCTTCTAGCCACAAGTGACTAAAGTATTCATTTTTTCAAATTAGTCTACTTGGTATGAAAAAGGGTTAAAATTACACCAAACATATGTCCTTTCAAATCCATTTAACGAGTGTGAAAGAGACAAGTTCACTCGACAATATTTTTGATTTTTTATAGAGTTGGAAAAGATCTTAACTAAGACTCAATGGAAGTCCCATGGGTATAGGTCAAAATGCTTATGAGTAAGAATATGAGGTTCAAACACAAAGTCATATTGGAACTATAAGGGACTCCCCATATTATGGAATAATCTTTGCATGGGAACTAGATGGCACAGAGGTTCTAACTAGGGCACCCATGTTTGGTAAGCCTCTATCAATCAATAACAACACTTCTAATAGCAGTAAGAAGGTTCTGTGTTGCTAATAAATGGGTTCGTACCTAAGGCATATTGATTACAGTCATAGGATAATGAAAAAATTCAAAATAGAGTGACGACCTATCCTATATGTTGGTAAATGAAAATACTTTTCAAAGTCACGAACATGCGACATGATGCTAGAAACCACAAAAATCCCTGGACAAAACCACCAAAACCAACTCCTTCCACTGCACTATTAGTCCATTAGGTTGAGAAATTAACATAAACTATATAAAGTGGATAAATATTTTCTATTAATAGTAAAAATAACCAATTTTACCATACCATTTGAGCTTTTTACCCACATAGTGCATTTTGGCCCAATTTGCACATGATCTTCTAGTGTCGATTGCAGGATCTACGAGCGACAAAATTAACAACCATCTGGACCAAGTAAGTGACCTTGCCCTCCTCTTCATTTCTAGTGGTTTAAATTTCAAATTAAGTCCCCATTTTTTGAGCATTTGAGGGCGTACTATATAAAGTAGGGTGTACGCAAGTTATAGTTTATTGGGTTGCGTATATGAAGACATGTACATGGGAAAAGAAAATCCTCCCCGCGTATATGTGGCCCTACATGTGTCTGTTAACACTGCAACTCCTATACAAGTCCTTAAACAAGTTTTTTGAAGAGATTGACTAAAACAAATGGTTATCTTTTTGCAGGATGGTACTTTAATGGAGAGAGAGAGAGCATGAGGAAGTAGATGTAGTAGTGGAAAGAGATGCAGGGGCCCAACTTGCTCTAAAAATATGTGGGATTTACAAGTTTTGGGCTCTCAAAAGAATGAGATCTCAAATGAGATTGATCCAAATACTAGTGAACTTTTGGGATCTAGATACAGAGGCCTTCAATATCAATGGAAAACTATTGAGGATTGAAGTAGATGACATATATTTCATTACGGGATTGTCTCTTCGGGGTGAGGTAGTGAACCTAAAAGCTCGAGGGGATGGGGGTGGTATGAACATAGAGGATTAAATGTCCACCCACTGTGTTGCAGGCACAGAAAAGGTAGGGAGACAACTCCCCATCAGGGTGATCGAGAACATGAGTTTGAATATTATTGTTCTCATTCTTACATGGATCACAGGGCTGACCTCATTTCACTAGGCATCAAGGCCACTCATGTTTTACACAATGGAGTGTTTACGACCCACAGTTTATGATTGGTGCACCTCACTACTGGCTAACATGAAGATCCAGCTGACAGACTGCAAACAAGGGAGGAAGAGGAACTTCAGGTTTTCATCTATATTGTGTATTTTTTTCTTTGAGCGGGTTCCAGGTTTGATCCCTAGAGTCGATATCGTTCCACATGGACCATGCGATCCAACCATGTCATGGTGGACCAAAGTGATGAGAAGGTTATGAGGTGGTAGGGTGCCAACCCCCTATAATAATGAGTTCTTCTTCTGGTGGTGTCAAAAGGTGATAGTCATAGATGACTACCCTTATGTTGGGATTGAATACAGAGGAGATATAGATATGCCTTTGCCACCATGCTCCACCTACGGTGATATAGGTATGAAACAATTTATATATATATTTCATTTTTTGTGTTTTTCAAAATGAATAAAAAACGAAAATATTTTTGGATGGTATCGAGTATTGACAATTACTTTGTTACGCAGATGTAGGTCCACGATGACCAGATGGATTCCCATGACATCGAAGGAGGAACCGGGGAGATGAGATAGCAGGAGGAGATGTGGAGAGAGTGCTACAAAATATGCAAGGAAACATGTCTCATTTGATGCACATGATTCCTATGGTTCGGGTGGAGGATCTACCAGAGGCTATGCAACAACAGGTAGTGGGTGTGCCTCATGTGTGGGTGCGACTCTTCCGACATCTCACAAATGCCATAGTATGTTATCATGATACGCATCTAGTGCCATAGGTGTATATGCCATGGTCATTATATCTATCAACCATATATGTATTGTGAGGGTGTGAACCTCATTTTGTACTATGACAACATATTTTTGGAGAGATGAAATATAAAAAACATTGGTCTTCGGCTTTACTTGTATATGTTACAATGTGTACATTGGTGAATGTGTTTTATTTAATTTAGTTATGTGACAAATGCCAATCTAGAACATAATTAGCATATGCATCGGATACATAATTAGAACTTAATAAAATCAAAGCGTCGTTCCAAAAGTCGTACTCGTAGGAATCGTTGAAGTAGCGTAGGGTATTGCACACAGTAACTGTTGTTCAACTGACATACTACTAACTAGGAGTCTAGGAAAAATTCTAAAGACCAAACACCATGTGAAATGGTTTCACATAAAATATCTATAACGACGTTATATTCAGCCACATTATTCATTGATGGACTTAAACAAATGCCACCTAAAGATACCAATTGACCCTCAAGTGAATAAATAACCCAAGAGGCGGAAGCCAAGTTCTGTGTATGACCACTAGCACCTTCCGTGAATCCTAAGTAATGTGAAGACTCCATTGAAATCTTCCAACCAAGGGAAAACTTGATAAACAAGACGATGACATAAAATAAAATATTTATATACACTAAGATACACTAGTATACAAAGAGTCATGCCCAAGCTTGAGGGCTCAAGCATAATATATTTTCAGGTAGAGCCCATTTATGGGCTTAGCCAACATATTCCCTTCATAATCCTCCAATTCATAGGATCGTTTTTCTAAAACATGTCACACAATATAAGGCTCATGCCACATGGGGTTGAACTTGCCTTCCCCCAACGATTCTTTGACTTGGTCATACAAGAGGACCAAGTCACCCTCAACCTACTGCCAAGAATAGACAGACCTATCATACTAGACCTTAACATGTCATTTATTCGCTTTGATAGCTGTAGAGGCATATCAACGCTACTCATCTAGGTGTTCTAGGTGTACGAAGCATTCTTCAAGATCAAAAGTGTTAGATAGGAAATCAACTGCCAGTCTAAGGGAAGGGATTCCACATTCAATCGAAAGGATTGAATCCACACCGTGTACTAACTGAAAAGGAGAAAAACCAGTGGAATTCTTAACCGAGGTTCTATATGCCCAAAGTGCAGGGTAAAGCATTATATGCCAGTCATATTTTCTCTAGCTGACAGTTTTTTGCAAAATGGTCTTGAGAGATTTGTTCATGTCCTCTACTTGTCCATTTTCCTGGGATTAATGAGGGGAAGAATGACTATGCTTAAACCCCAGTTTTGATGCTAACTCCTTCATCATTTCATGTTGAAAGCGACTGCCATGATCAATGACAATCTCCTTTGGGATTTCGAACCGGGCTATAATTTGGTTGAATACGAAGAATGATGTTGTCTTACCATCAGATTTAATAGTAGGCATGGCCTCTACCCATTTAGTGAAGTAATCCATGGTCATGATAATATGTTGATGCCCCCAATCCGAAGTTGGGTTATAGTCCATAAAATCCACCCCCCACTTGGTGAAGGTATTGACGATGATGACTCGATGAAGAGGGGCTAGATACGACCGCATTTTCCGAGCGAACACCTGGAAAGGGTGACACTTCTTGACTGCTTCAACACAATATTTAAAAATTGACAACCAAAAATAACTAGCTTGCAATATTTTTTGGAATTTCACAAGCCCAGATAGATGACCAACACAAGCCCCACTACGACAATCATTAATAATGAACTTAGATTCCTTGTGATTCAAGCAACGATGCAAGATATTATATATTCTACGATGATACAAAGTATCACCAATGATAAGGTAGTTTTTAGCTTGATACCGTATATGTCGTCGATCGTCTCTCGACAAATGATGAGAGAACTTCAAGGTTTGAAGATAGATCAAAATGTCTCCATACTAGGGGTCTGAAGATGAGATAAGGAAAATATGTTCATATGTGAATGAATTGTTATGAATAACGTCCTCATCTAGTCAAGGGAAGTATGATATTAAATTTGTAAAAACAAGTGATTTCTTAGATTTTACTGAAGCGAAATTGAGGTCAAATTCTTGCAAAATAACAGTCCATTTATTTTATTTCCCCCCTATGATACGTTGGGTAAGGATGTATTGAAATGAATTGACATCAACAAATATGGTAGTTTTGCAAAGAAATATATAATGTTGTAATCTTTGAACCGCATGTGCGAAAGCCAAGGTTAACTTCTCAACATGAGAGTATTTAAGTTCAATACTGACTAAGTTTTGACTAAGATAGTAGATAATGTGCTTGTGGAGATCATCGTCCTTCTGAACCATAACCATACCAACCGTCCCATCAGAAGTGGAAATATAAAGCAAATAATATTTATTGTAGTCTGGAGGCTTCAACAGAGGCGTCAATACCAAGGCTCTCTTAAGAGAATTGAAGGATTCCTGGGATCACTTATCCCATATAAACATGGTGTCCTTCTTCAAAAGGCACATGAAACCCTTAGTTATATTGGTATAGTTTACTATAAACCAATGCAAGAATTTAGCCTTCCCTGTAAACTCTGAAGTTGACAAATGTTGTGTGGGGGAGGAAATCAAAGTATTTCCTCAACCTTCATAGGATCTGCAATGATCCCATTCTCAGAGACTAATAACCCTAAGAGACATCCAGAACTAACTCAAAATATGCACTTGTGAGGGTTTAAACAAATGCGATAATAACAACATCTCTCAAATAATAGTCGAAGGTGAGTAGAGTGGTCTACTCTCTTGTGAGAGTGATCAACAAGATCATTGAGGTAAGCTTCGAAAATGTGTTTGAGATTGTGAAAAGAAAAGGTCATGGTGCATTGGAAGGTTTCTCCAACGTTTTTAAGGCCGAAAGGCATTTTTCGGTATGAAAAATTACCCCAAGGAAAAATAAATGATGTCTTATATTGATCCTCAGGTTTGATCTGAATTTGATTGTATCCTGAAAATCCATCCATAAAAAAAAAGCCTCGCTTCTCGCACACTCATCGATAATATGATCAATGAAAGGTGTCGAGAAGTTGTCTTTAGGACAATCCTTGTTCAAATCTCAAAAATCCATACATACACGGATGGTTCCTTGTTTCTTATTCATAGGAACGGGATTAGACACCCATTTGATCAAAGGAACCAGGCAGATAAAACCAACATTAATTAGTTTCTCCACCTATACCTTAATAGTAGGGGCCTTCTTAGAATTAATAGCTCTAAGACGTTGTCGAACAAGTCTAGCATCCGAATAAGTCTTCATTTCGTGTTTGCCAATGCGAGGGTCAGTTCCTAGAATTTATTCATATGACCAAGTGAACACATCATATAATTAGTTTAAGAGATCGATGTAGATATGAATTTCTTCAAGAGAACAATCTGCACCGATATATACATTTTCAATTTTTTCATGAATTCGAGAGATGTCGATCGTGACAGTAGGAGAAATATTTTCCATGTTTCCTTTGGCATAAATGCCATACATATCTAGTGGAACTACATCATCACCGACCATCTCACTCAAGATAGATATAAAATCATCCTTTTCGATCCTAACACGCTATGGGAGGAAGTAAGAGAGATGATTCATATTGTCCCATGGCCTATCAGGACAATTCATGACCTCTAAGATGGCTTCATCTGAAGGTAAAGTATCGTCAAGGAAATCGTGTGAGAAAGACAATGAGGTGGCCCATACATGCTTGAGAACAAGATCCTCCTCATCCATCTATGAGAAGACAAGATCCAGGTTAGCAGTAGAGTCAAGAACAACCTGATACACTATCTCTTCCACTGATAGTGGCATTTCCATTCCAATATGTGAGTGACCTTCACAAGACATGGTCGGGGAAGGTAGGGTCCAAGGATCATTGAAATACGAAGTAAGGAAAGGAACATACCTCACTAACGAAGAAGACCTATTGGACATGGAATAAATGTGATGAATTGGTGCCATGAAATCAAGGGTATCCATGAGGGAGGAATACATTTTGACACCAATATTCTTAGTTGTTGGCTGAGAATTGTCAATCACTAGGATCGAAGGTCCAACTGATGCATTAGGACTAGCATGTGCAAAGGATAATTGATCAATCATCATGATTTTCCCTTCATGGGGAAAACATAAAGTGCAAAAAATAGATGATATGATTGCAGTCATGGCATAAGTCCAATTATTCCCTAGCAATAAATTATAGTCAAGGGGTGCATCAACCGCCTCGACATCCACCTCCATTGTATTTCCATCTAACAAGATAGGAAAGGTGGGAAGAATTCCATGGGGATGAAAAGAGCAACCATCAAATGTGGTCAACATAGTCATAGATTGAGAGAGGGTTGAAGAGCCAATGGCTCTCCAATAGGTTAGGGACATCACACATGTTGCAACACCTTCATCAATCACAATGTGTTTGATGGTATACTTCCAGTAATCCACATGAATTTGAAATGCCACATGGTAAGGCAAGTGAGGCTTAACATTCATGACGTAAAATTTGATAACCTTAGAGCCACATGGGTCTAGAGATCCTAAAGAATATAGCAAGGTGTTCCTCTATGAAGGACACATCTGGAGCAGCTCCAAAGCCAACATCGCACAAGGGGTTTGACCCATATCTTTGACAATTGAATATTTCTAGGAAGCTCTAGCATTAGGGTTGTGGGAAGAGAATTTTAGTACTCCTTTCAGAATATGAGGCAAAGGCTCTGGATTTTTTTATCTACAAAGGTGTTTCTGGAGGAGGGGGAAACTCTGGACCTAGAACAGTCTATGAAGATTTGTAATCACAAGATCGAGTGGCTACATGAATATGAGACTTGACCATATTTACACATAGATGGTCACCTTCATGTGTCAGGGGTTTTTTATTCCCACTCGATGCATTTCTTTCATTAGAGGGGCTCGAGGCCATGTGTTGATTATGCGGAAACATATTGGTCAGCACAGTGAGCGGTTGAGATAAGAGCCTCACAACTTCCTCAAGTTTGTGGCATAAGTGGATAAGGTGATCATCTGTAAAACGTTTATAAGGAAAATTCATCTTCTGCTTTTCTTTCTTTCCCTCACCATCATTGTTATTTGATCTATCATTGTTAGCGTTGTCCTTGGGTTTATTATTATTATTATTCCTCCCACCCTTACGATTATTACCACATCCTTTCCTTCTATTTCCTCCTGGTTGTTGGTTACCATTCAGGTTATTCGACGATTGTACAGAATGCACACCCTCCGACTTAGTGGGAGTCGAGGATGAAGATGAAGCTTGTGCTGCTATAGAATGGCTTAAAGACAACTCCTTCAAATGGTTCGTCACCAAGTCTGTATAATTAGAATATGCAGAGCCTATAATGCCATAGAAATGAGGCCCCAGATTTTGTTTAGGGTCGTAATTTGACCTCGGTGCGTCAGAAAGAATTTCATATAACATCTTATATTGAGCATATATGAGGTCCAATTGCTAGGCTTTGAAAATAGCTTCCTCTTAATATGTTACCCCAGATGTAGAAACATTCTTCAAAATATAAGGAAATAAAGACTTAAGAAACCATTCCAACAAGAACTCTGGAGGAATGTAGGATTTGATCAACTACTTCCGTCTACGCCACTCTTGGATATGGTCCAATATATGGTTGGATTTGTCCTAGAGGAGGGTTGAAAAAAGTTCTATGCTGACATCGTAATGAACCAACAACTGGAAGTGGTTGAGAAAGACCAAAAGCATCTGATTAAACGTTATGTATGTTCCCCTGGTAACTCAATGTACCATTTCACTGCAACCCTTGTGAGGGTAAGTTGAAATAGTATCAAACAAATAGAATCGTCATTAATAGAACCTTGTGTTGATTTGCGAGTTTCAGCTGAACATGTAAATATCCTAATGTGGGTTCTCTCATACATTGCCATGCCTTTTTAGGTAGCACATTTACTTCGGATCCTAAATCTAGTATAATATCTCCCATGTTGAAATATCCAATGTTGGCGTTCAATATGAATTCTCTGTTTGTTCTCCTCCTTGTATGTAGATGATTAATTGTTTTCTGTTCTAGATTTCCTTCTGCCTCTATGCTACATCTTTCTAGCATATTTTGTAATACTTTAACAGATGATGGATCATTTAGTAGTTTAACACAAGAGTGAAAAAAACCCTTAATCGTACTTACTTTTCCCATGGGTTGTGCTTCTTTGGTGTGATCCAATGATGGAGGCATCTCATATGCTGGTACTTCCTTATTTTGTTGCGCATTTGATATCGATGGAATCTCTGGCTTCATGAATTCTTGTCTGGCCTGCTTGAATATCTCATTTTTGTTATGTGCATCAAACTGCTTCTTTGGTTCGACATTCTTCTTCACCCATTGGTGTTGTTTTGGCTCTTGTCTTACTGTGTCATTTCCTATCTTAGCTCCCCCATGTAACTATGTTGATTTTTCTTCCTTCATCCCTTCCTTCCATTGAAATCCATTGAACGTTCTGATTGTTCTGATTTCTCTTTTCCTGGATCTTCCCGAATAGTGTAGGACACTCTTCTATGTCATAATCTGATGCGTGAAAATACATACATGTCACAGGTGGAAGTGGGTATTGTTGGCCCTTGGTTATGGAAGGTTGTGAATATTAAGGAAAGAAGCGCAAAGTGTGAACTACACAGAAGACAACTTGACTGAGATTGGGTCAAAGTGGCCAAAAGAGTAGAAAAGAAGGAGTGAAGTAAGGGAAAGGAAGTTGTTGGATGGGGAGATCGAGGAAGACAGACCAGAAAGGAAGATGGATCGTGGAAAACTCAGTAAGCAGAAAAATCCACTAATGTATGCTTTAGAGAACCTCGTAGGAAACAAGGAAAGACAGGTTGACGAAGCTCTAAAAACGCAGGTCAATTTGACCTAGGTTTTTAGACACCTAGGGTTTTGGTATTTAGGGTTTTGACACCTAGGTTTCAACCTAAGGGTTGTTTGAGAATCATTGTAATGTATAAATAAAGGACAAGAGATGGGTTCGATTATGTTCTAAGATCTTCAGCTGGGTGCGAAGATCAACCCTGCAGTTGGGTGCGCAGGGAGGGGAGAGAAGAAGAGAAAGAAAGAGAGATATTCAAGCTAAGAGAACATATAGAACTGTATACTTTCATTTAATATATTACAAAGCGCAGTTATGTGGACATAGCCCTAGGGAGAGGGTGAACCACATATATCTTGTTGTTGTGTGTGATTGATGTTGTGTTCTTCTGAAATCTGATATACTATCAATGCAATGTTCTGTTAGATCCGAGATATAGTTCACACAATAGGGTTAAGGAAGATAAAGAATAACTAGATCTATGTGTGTGTGTTGCCCTGGATCCTCTTTACATTTCCTCTGGTTGTAGACACCTATGTCCTGCAACCCCCTATCGCTACTTCATGTGAGATAGCATCTATTTTGCAAGTGTTGCCGAAAGGGCCAGTAGTTAGGGCTTGTTGGTGTGCTGTTAGAGCTGAACCCTAGGTCTGTCCCCGTGGCAACAAATGGTTCCATTGTCGAGACCAAGATCTTCTTGAGGGAATTTCAATGTGGTTTCCATTGATGATAGAGATTCAAAAGTGGATAGAATAAAAAGAGAAGGACTTCACTGAAGCTCAGAATAAGAACCCTAATCTTAGTACAGAGGATTGGTTGGGAAGGTATATATTTACTGATATGCATGAGATTTTCTTTGGAGGAATTCATCAGGAGCTATATGAGTGGCTAGACAGATTAGCAGATACCCAGTTTGAAATTAGACTCAAACCACCTGTGGTTTGGATGTCGGCATTGATCAAGAAGGTCAAGAGAGTTGATAACGCCATGTCAAGGGTAGTAGATCACTAGTTTGATAGTACCATTGGAGGGTACATTATTGAGTTTGATATTGATAGAGTAGAATCATATAGCCAAGCAGAGAGATATTTATTTAAGGGACCGAGAGGAAAATTTTTACATTTTCTGAAGTTGCAGATCAAGATTTTATTGCATGAGAAGAACATCTTGAAGATACAGTAATTGGTTCAATTAAAGAGCTAATGTTCAAGAATTCAGATAGTGACAGTGACACAGAGGTCAGACACATGCACAGTGGGAGAGCATTCAGAGAAGTTCCTCTGGTGAACTTCTTTGAGCAGAATCACGAACCACCAACACAGGAAGAAGGGTTCTACAGTGGAGAAGAATAAGAGTTATTGAATGAGGAACATTCAAAGTCTTCTAGAGCAGAAGAAGGGAAGACTGATGAACCTCATCAAGAAGATTCAAAAACTTTAGTAACTACGCAAACTATTGAAGTAAGTGTTATTATGCCTCATGTTGTTTTAACAAAATTTAGTAACCAGAGTAGTCAGAATTATCAGAGCACTCAAAGCACTCTTACCAGCAGTTCAACACATACTCAATCAGGAAACCTAGGAAGATCTATGGCAGATGAGATGAGGTTACCCACCTTTAGGGGAGATGGATCTAAAGATCTTGATTATCATTGGTTCTTATGTGAAGCTGTATGGAGTATTAAGAATGTCACCGACGAAGCTGTTAAGAGAGAACAGTTTAGTACTACCCTAAGAGACCGCACACTAAGCTGTCACATGAAGTTCGTCCAAGGAGTTGCATAGCCGAAACCGTTGAACGAGATCAAGACTATGTGGATTACTGAATTCAAGAAACCCAAGTCAGAGTCACAGTGCATTATAGAGTTGAAATAAATCAAGCATAAAGTAGTTGAATCTGTTTGGGAGTTTGATCAGAGGTTTAACACCCTGACAGATCATTTAAGTTTTCAGATTCCAGACGAATAGAATAGAGAGTGGTTCATTGCTTCCCTCTTACCACACATCAGAGTCCCTCTGATGCAAAAGAAGATCACTTTGCAATCTGAGGCACTGGAGATCACCATGAAACCAGAATCAACCCCTATGGGAGAGCCCAACTCAGGTATGAGTCAAATTTTGAGTCAGCTAACTAGCTTATCACTGCAAGTCCAAGATATGAAAAAGGATAAGGGAAACAATAAAAGAGAAGATATTTGGTGTATTAGATTCAAATCAGAGGGCCATGACAAGGAGCATTGTCCTCTATTTCATGAGTACTTGGCTTCAAGAGCCCCAAGCCCTTTGAAGTAGGTTACTCTACCTTGGTGCGAGGTATGTAGAAATAGACATCGCCCTGGAGAATGCTATTACATGCAAAAATATGTCTAGACACCTACCAAACTTTACCGCACATTCTATAAATCTATGGGGAATGAAGAGAAATATTGTAGGGCTTATGACCTCTTGCATGAAAGATCAAGAGACACAAATAGAATTCAAGGTGAAGTACAACAAGAAGGAAAGACTACACAATTTAACTCCCCAGGAAGAGGAAACTTCAACCCTCGTGGTGGATTCAGAGGAAGAGGTCGAGGAGGAGGTATGGGTCGAGGTAAAGGTCAGATCATTTGTTATAACTGCGCACAGCTAGCTCACTTGGCAAGGGACTGTCAGAACCCTTGTACCACTTGCAGTTACTGCAACTCAATTGAACATGTCATAGAATATTGTCCTGCGCTATTAGCCAAACTTTAGGAGAAATGAGGAGGGAACCAACAAGGACAACTAATCTCAGTAGAACCTCACAGAGTGGATCATAGAGTCATTTTTATCACAAGAGGAGGCATTGCTACATGAGAAGATTGGGTGACTCCAGGGAAGATTACAGAAGAATCAAGAGTTAGAAGAGTTGCAGAGAAGACACAGGAGTTTGATCCAAAGAAAGAGAAAAAAACATTTAAAGAGGCAAGAAAAGAATTTGGAGGATATCAGGCTTCTTCATTGAAAGCACAACCAGAAGTGAGAGAATGTGCAATTCCCCTGACCTTTGATTAGTCTGCTTTGCCCAGAGAAGGAAAAGAGGTAAGCAGGCTTATGGAATTCTTATGTACTTGCATCAATTTGATTAAGGATGAAAAAGACATACAAGAACTACAAAATTTGATCAAACAGTGTGAGATAGGAAGGGAAGATCCTCTACTGAATAAAGCAGTACATCAATTATCCAGAAAGAGAAGGAAAAATAAGGAACTACACCTTAATGCTCAAATTGGAGATTATGATATAGATTATGTGGTCCTCGACTTAGGGTCATAAGTCAATGTTATGACGAAGCAGACCTGGGCACTTATGGGAAAACCTAAGTTGATATATTCCCCTATCAGGCTTAGGATGGCTAGTCAGCAGGCAGTAATCCCCTTTGGAAGGCCGGAGCATGTCCCTGTGGACATCGATGGGTTAAGAACATTTGTGGACTTCGAGGTGATTGAGATTGTTAGCACAATATTGGTTGAGGTGCCAAGTGTCAAGAACAAGCATTGAAAATGCTCTCACAAGGTTTCAAGCTTCAAAATCACCTATGGATTTATGCAGACGCATGGTAAGTGGCGCTACATAAATGAACTACGTAATATTTCACATAGAACAAAAGCTGCATACAGGTGAAACACAGTCGGGCGCTACTTACAGGCACTGCATAATATTCTGGCAGAGGCTAAATTGTGCAAAGTTATTCTGCCAGTTTTGAGTCACTAATTTAAAACTTGGGTTATGAGCAGTTGAGGATGTATTTTTGAAAACTGGAGGAGGTTTTTGTTAATAAAATTCCAAATAACAAAAACCTCTCTCAGTTTTTCAAAATGTGTTTTTTTTTAGAGATATTGGATATAAAAGTAGGCACTGTGTACTCTGCACGGTGGTGTTGCGTACTAATTTCTTGTAGCGGTCACGGTTTTGATATTCGCCTTGTTGGGAGGTTGCCACATGTCAAGGAGAGCTTGAATGGATTCTTAATGATAATTTAGATATCAAGGGACACCTACACCTAATATTTATCTCTAGCAAAGACCTCATGCAATGAGGTGGAGACATTTCATTAATGACTTCCAACAAATTCCTGAAAATCAACAGTTTGTTGGATTTTTGTCTCTTTGTCTGTTGCCACCTATCTCCAAGGCTTAGAATCCAATGGAGGAGATGGGATTCGACCTCCTTAGTTTATTTGGATGCTATTTTCTATTTAAAGAGGGAGACATCTCCTGAAGAGACTATTCATGATCCAAGAGAGGCCTAGAGGCTCTGTTTTTGTACTTTGACATAATTAATTTGAAGATGGCATGTCTTATCATTTTCTGTGTTAAGAATTCATTTGTAGAAGAGAGTGATGTTTAGATATTCTTTTCTTTGTTTTGACTCTTAATATTTGTTCTTCTTCAACAACAAGTGTGATAGGGATTCTTAGGAGGATCCTTTAAGATCTTCTACCTTCTGTGTTGCTAAATCTCTTCTGAAAAGGATTTTCAGATTATGATTCTTCTTCTATTGTACAAATAGCATGCTTGAAAAGGATTTTCATGTATTTTTGTTTATAGTTCTATGTTTTCTCATAAAAGTCTTCCACCTGAAAGCCTTGAAGGTCTAAACATTGCTTTTGGATGATCTATTTTGCTGCAAATGGAAGATGATTTGCTGGGATAGATTCATATGATTTGTCAAGTCAAGCAGATAGCTTTCAGCCCTACCTCTCTCATAATTTCAAAAGATCAACTTTCTTTTCGTAATCTTTGACATTACCAAGCTCACCTAATTACAGTCTAGGGTGACTTTTGGATCGATAACATAAATGGCACCGTTGTCGGGGAAGGATTTGAGAAAATTGAAGAGCTCCCTGGGAAGAATGACATAGATGCAGCTCTTGATGGTAGACAAGAGAGGGATACAAAAAATTGATTGTAATCATATACCTGACGACTCCATGAAGATGAACCTGTTGGAAGACTCTACTGTGGGAGAAAGCTTGGACATAAATGGAAGGCAGTGGCAAGTTCAGGTATCAAGTTTTGAATTTCTTTTTGGAACTTGTGCTCTTTATCCTTTATTCTTTTTTGGATTTCCCTGCACACATTAGGAGAATCATAATCTGCTTTGTATACTCTAAATACCACCAGCCTTCTCTTGCATATTCTTTTTTCAAACAAGCATATTTACCCCCTTCCCATGTCATTGATGTTAAGGATATCCATCCACTTCAAACACCTGAAGAAGATGATGTTCATAAACACATTTTTAATCAGTCTGAACTTTATGATCCTCTCCCTTCTCCATACTTCAAAGTTGATTTATTACCCTCTACCTTTCCCTCTAATGTTAATAACCAACCTGTTGAAATTCAACATGCACCAAAAGATTATTGTCCTTTTGCAGATAATAAAACTGATTCAGTTCAGGCTGCCAACTCCTCTGACCATTACCAACAACCTTCTAGTGTCCAACAACCCACTGAATTCCAGTTTAAGGTTAGGCCAAGATGTTTGGACCTCTAAAGCTGCCATCCTTTCTTCATCCTTACCCTCCCGGATTTGTAGATTACCTACCAACTTTCTCTCGAAAAGATAATACTATAGGAGAAGAGCATCTTTCAGCCTTTCAAGACGTCGTTGATAATCTAGAAATCTTGCATGAAGATATTATCATGAGGCTTTTCTCTAAATCTTTGATTGCAGATGTTGCCTTGTGGTTCAAAAATATGAAAGTTGCTTCCATTGGTTCATGTGATGAACTATATGACACCTCTTTAAATATTGGGGAGAGAACAAGTCATTGGATCAATACCTACATGAATTCACTACTTTGAGAAGGGGAAAAAATGAAGTTCTGTCTGCTTTTAATCGAAGCTTTTATAGCTTGTATTGCAGCCTGCCCGTGGAAATTAAGCTTTCTGAGACTGCTTCCATGGTGTATTACATAATGTCTCAATAT
Source organism: Picea engelmannii (assembly GCA_009831015.1). Taxonomy (NCBI): domain Eukaryota; kingdom Viridiplantae; phylum Streptophyta; class Pinopsida; order Pinales; family Pinaceae; genus Picea; species Picea engelmannii. The sequence goes on from ML806299.1 coordinate 133,033, forward strand.
TCTGACCTTGTTTTGTATCTTAGGGAAATAAAATCTACATCTTTATCACAGTTATTCATGGATGCTGAGGAAGTGGAGGAGAACCTCCGAGTTTGTGGCAGGATTCAAAGTCAACATCATGTCGGTTCTGAACATGAGGCAGATTTTATTTGCTGCCCCTATGAAGAAAATATAGTGGATGATTTGGTCCTCGAAGTATGTATATTTGACAACCTTTCCTCTGAGGAAATCACTATCTCAAGCATTGAACAAGAGAAACTTGTTGTTAACAAACACTTTGGTAGTGAATACATTGTTGTTAGAGAGCATTCTGAAACAAGGCATTCAAAATATCAAGAGTCAAAGGTTTGTTATGGACAACCTATTTTTGATGGAAATAACAATGATGGTGATGAACTTAATTTTTCTATGATTTGTTTGGAACCTCTTAGCACTATTCCTGTATATGATGATTATGATCTTGATCCTTGTAAACGCTATGGAGGTGTTGAAAGGGATTTTCATACAAATCTAATCTCTTATCCATCACCAACAAATGAACAACCCTGTCTTAATAAAAACCATGTGTATGAAGGGCAGTCCATTTTTTATGAATATTCTAGTGATAATGAGCAACAAGTTTATCCTATATTTGATCACGATGAAGACAAACAGTATGATGCAGAGGTTGGCCTTGTCATAGAATACATAACCCGAAGATTTGACTAGGAGCATCCCTTAGTTGAGGCACATAAGATTTGACTAGGAGCATCCCTTAGTTGAGGCACATGAAGAGATCGTTTATACACATCCAGAAGTAAATCAATGGTCATCAGTGGATCAACAACCACCTATGTCAATCCTTCTTCCACTTGTACCCATAGTTTATAGTAAGGAACTTGAAGTGGAAAAATAAATATGATATCAGTATCATGTGTTTTATCACCATATTCATGACCCTGTAGGGGTGTATATGGAGTTGTATTTCTCAAATGTTTTGGAACCTCTAAACTTTATTGTGTCAGCAATAGTCACAGGAGATATAGGAAATGTTTTCAAACCATTGTCATATTCCTCTTGTCTGTTGTCAATCATTGGCATTATAAAGAATCATGTAAGCAAGTTTCTTGAATAGCTTTGGTGGAAGTTTGTTTTCACCTAGCCCATTGTAAAAGTCGGTTAGCTTAGGTTTTGTACACAAATAAGCTCCATCAAGAGTAGGTGTATTTGATTTCTGTTTGAAAGTAGAGTAATATAAGTTTTCAGTATGTTGTCTTCAACACGATGCAACAGAGCATCACTCCACAAGCCCAAAGGATAAGGCACTGAAACTACAAGAGTTCTTAGAGCCTCACAAGGAGGAATCTATCCCCCATGGAGCCTATGTTAGCACAAGATTGGTTGAGGTGCCAAGTGTCAAGAACAAGCATTGAAAACACTCTCACAAGGTTCCAAGCTTCAAAATCACCTATGGATTTATGCAGACATAGGGTAAGTGGCACTACATAAATGCGCTGCATAATATTTCACAGAGAATAGAAGCTACATACAGGTGCAACACAGTTGGGTGCTACCTACAAGTGTTGTGTAATGTTCTGGCAAAGGCTAAATTGTGCAGAGTTATTCTGCCAGTTTTGATTCACTAATTTAAAACTTGGGTTATGAGCAGTTGAGGATGTATTTTTGAAAACTGGAGGAGTTTTTTGTTCATAACATCCCAAATAACAAAAACCTCTCTCAATTTTTCAAAATGTGTTTTGGTTTGAGAGATATTGGATATAGAAGTAGGCATTGCGTACTCTACACAGTGGTGTTACGTACTAATTTCTTGTAGCGGTCATGGTTTTGATATTCGCCTTGTTGGGAGGTTGCCACATGTCAATGAGAGATCGAATGGATTCTCAAGGATCAGTTAGATATAAAGGGACACCTGCACCTAATATTTAGATCCAGCAAAGGCCTTATGCAATGAGGTGGAGACATTTCATTAATGACTTCCAACAAATTCCTGAAAATAAACAATTTGTTGGATTTTTGTTTCTTTGACTATTGCCACCTATCTCCAAGGATCAGAACCCAATGGAGGAGATGGGATTCGACCTCCTTAGGTTATTTGGATGCTATTTTCTATTTAAAGAGGGAGATAGCTCTTGAAGAGAGGATTCATGAGCCAAGAGAGGCCTAGAGGCTTTGTTTTTTTACTTTGACAGAATTAATTTGAAGATGGCTTGTCTTATCATTTTCTGCGTTAAGAATTCATTTGCAGAAGAGAGTGATGTTTAGCTATGTTTTTCTTTGTTTTGACTCTTAATCTTTGATCTTCTTCAACAACAAGTGTGAGAGGGATTCTTAGGAGGATCCTTTGAGATCTTCTACCTTGTGTGTTTTTAAATCTCTCTTGAAAAGGATTTTCAAATTATGATTCTTCTTCTATTGTACAAATAGTATTCTTGAAAAGGATTTTCATGTCTTTCTGTTTGCAGTTCTATGTTTTCTCATAAAAGTCTTCCACCTGAAAGCCTTGAAGGTCTAAACATTTCTTTTGGATGATCTGTTTTTCTACATATGGAAGATGATTTGCTGGGATAGATTCATATGATTTGTCAAGTCAAGTAGATAGCTTTCAGCCCTACCTCTCTCATAATTTCAAAAAATCAACTTTCTTTTCGTAATCTTTGATGTTACCAAGCTCACCTGATTACAGTCTAGGGTGACTTTTGGATCGATAACAGAGATAGTTGATGATAACTGTCCTTATCCTTCACTATTAGGAATTGATTAAGCTTTCAAAAATTCCACTGTTGTTGACTTAAAGAAAATAAGAATGAAATTTAAAGGTGATGGCCTTAGGGTCATTGAACCTTTGGATCCTGATGAAGGTCAGAGATACATAGAACCCACCAGAGAAAAAGACTGCACATATGAGCAAGAGAATATATATAAATTGACAACGAGACAACATGATTACATTAACCCTACAGCAAATGGGAATTTAAGCTATCGAAGTGACAACGCATGTTCATCAGACTCAGAAGAAGCTTTAGAGAACTGGTAGAACAAAATGTATCAAGTTTCTGCGTAGAGATGTGCCAGATTGACCAGGGAAGTTCACTAGATTGGCACAAAAGTAAGTAACTTTCCCACATTTGATGGTTTAAATCATTTAGAAACTTTCTTGCTGGAATTTGAAGAAGTTGTACCAATACAACAGATATTGTTGGCACTGGATGAGGCCTTGAAAGAAACTCAAACAATATGGTGGGGGACACATAAAAAGGAACATCGCGGACTGGATGCAATGTCGCACTTTGATGGAAATGCGATTTTTAGAACAAGTAGAAGGATGTGAAGTTCGATACACAGGTCAATGTTGTCCGAAGAACCATGTGAGAGGTTGTGAGGAGGCCTGTAGCAACATTTCTCAAGAAAAATGGGTGCATAAATTCATTAACACGTTGGACACAATGCCCATCAATTGGTATCTTCAAGAAGAAATGTGCCTCAACACTTCAGATTGGTAGGGTATGACTTAGAAATTTGTAGCTACATTTACTGTAGTGTCCCCAAGGCCGAACCCCGTTGCAAATCATGATATATGAAATGAATTGTAAATATGTTCTATAGGTTGGTGAGCCAAGTTTTGTATAAGCTGGTAGGCTTATGTGTTTGTTAGGCCAGGGAGCCTAAGTGTTGAAGGCCAGGAGCCTGCTGATGTACTTCTATGTATGCAGATTGATTAATAAAATATAAACACCACCAGGTGCAGACCGACCACGATGAATGAGTGAAGGGGGACTGAGCGTCCACAGAGTGGGCAAGGGATTGGGGGGCTGGAAGATGGGAAAAAGGGGCTAAGTGTTGAGCCTAGGGGCTAAGCCTAGGGGGCTTAAGCTTGGGAGTAATATTTTAATATTATTCCCAAAAGACATGTGTATTTTATTTTATTCTAAGTTCCTAGCAAGGGAAAACGTGCAAAAGGGATGCATGCTATGGGAACACATGCATTTTCGAGGGTGACAAGTGTCGACCCTGGTGCATGAAAATATAATAGCCGAGATGAACCATGGGGGGGATCTTCTCCATTCTACCCGACCGTCTGAGTGTGAACCAGTCCGACCTCTGCAAGATTACCCTCGTACCATGCTGAAACAAAAACGGTGATACGATCACGTGATTGTGGAACCTGTTGGGGGAGCGCGTGTTCGTTTTTCCCGATTGGCTGTTGCGGCCACGCAGTGCTGGACTGTGCATAGCATACTGACCAGAGTAAGCTTGTGTTGAGCTTGTGTATGACCTCTCTTCTAGTGAGGGAGGTGACTGTGGTTGGGAAGAAGCGGGTTGTCAAGCCTATGAGCAACTCTTTCCAGGTGAAAGATTTTGCTGGGAAGTGGGTTCTCCCAGAGAGTGCCCAGCACCAGCTACGGGCTCAGAGACTTCCTGATCCAGCCTGTTTCCAAGACCCAGAGAGGGAGGTTAGCACCGATGGATTGTGCGTGTGAAGGTGTATACTCCCGAGCGGAACATGCATGTGGGGAATGAGAGTCTGGTAGTAGTGGGAGTAAGATGGCATCTTTAGGAAGAATCCTTCCAGATATTTCTGTGTTGTTTTCCCTGTAACATCAACCTAGCCTAGGATTCCTTACCTTGGGGTGGATCTCAGTCCCAGCTCGGGGGTGACCCACTGTTGAGATGATGAGAAGTGCGGTCTAAGGCTGGGAGGTTCATGGAAGGCCTGCACTTGGTTGGTGGATTTCACCACTCTTACAAGATAAGTATCTAACTATGTTTTTATCACAGTTTATCAATATGTTTTGTATCTCTGTGTATTAAAATGATCATGCATTCTGCTGTGTATTCATATTAATGTATTTGCCATGGATTATTTATGTTAAAATTTCTCTTATGAGTACTCTGAGTTTAAATGTATTTCATTGCGTAAATGCACGTGATTAACTATGAATGAGAATGTGTTATTCCGCGTAGTAACACCTACACGATAGCCAAGGTGCGCTACAATTTTTCTGGGTTATCTGCCAAGTACTCTTATAGTAACCCGGGGTAGTTGAGTGAAAGGGGTGTTACATTTTCATTTGAAAGTTAGTATCCCATGGTGGATCAAGATTTACAGGTTGTCAGACAAAAAGTCTTTGAGGAGGCACCTAGCCTCCCTGTGGAGCAAGAAGAGGATTAATGGACTGAACCTCTTTAGAAATTGCAAGGATGTTACAATATCAATGTTGATGAATATGATGATCCTAGGAATGTGAACATCATAGAAACAGAAGGATAGAGAGATGTAGAAGGACCAGGAATTGAACTACCTTTCATTGGACATCCGATCAAGATCAAGAAAGTTAACATTGGAATAGAGCAAGCACCTAAGCTTGCTAATGTTGGAGATTACTAGGATGATTCCACCATTGATAGGATCAAAGAACTATTGCATGAATATCAGGACTTGTTCCCAACCAAGTTCACTGGTATGAAAGGAATTAAAGGGCCCATGGGAGATATGAAGATCCCCTTGAAGCCAGATGCCAAGCCAGTTAAGAAGAGACCTTACAGATTGAATCCCAAATATAAGCAAAAAGTTAAGATTGAACTAGCCAGAATGCTAGAAGCAGAAATCATAGAACATGTGGAAGAGTCAGAATGGATTAGTCCTATGGTGGTACAAGATAAAAAACAGGAGATCAAGATCTCTGTAGAACTCAAAAAGCTAAATGATGTCTGCTTGCATGACACATTCCCTACACCTTTCACTGATGAAGTGTTAGATAATGTGGGAGCACAGGAGGTATACTCCTTTACAGATGGATTTTTAGGTTATAACCAGATTAGGATTGCTAAAGAAGATTTCCATAAGATCATGTTTGCAACAGAATGAGGTTCATACCAGTACACAGTGATGCCTTTCAGATTGAAGAATGCACCAACCATATTTTCCACGGTGGTGGTCGAAGAGTTCAAGGAGTTTTTACATAAATTTTTGGAAGCATATTTTGATGATTGGACTGCTTTTAGCCTATTGCAGAATCATATTGAATGTTTAAGACTAATGTTGTATAAGTGCAGGCAATGTTAGATTGCCCTGAGTCTGAAGAAGTGCATCTTCTTTTCACCTTTTGGAGTGTTGTTGGGCCATATTGTGTGTAAGCAGGGGTTGTTGGTAGACCCATCCAAGATTTCCATTATTTTTTATTTACGCCACCCCCCCTACCTCAGTGAGACAACTATGCACTGCGCTGGGACATAATGGATACTACAAGAACTTCATTAAGGGCTATGCACAAATTACAACACCCATAGAGAATCTTTTGAAGAAATATTGTTAGTTTCAATGGACAACGGAATGCCACCAAAGCTTCAACACACTGAAACAAAAAATGGTTATTGTGCCTATTCTGGTTTTCCTAGATTGGAGCAAGGAATTTCCCCTTCATGTCGATGCTTCATCTATTTCACTAGGAGTAGTGTTAGCACAAGCAGTAGCAGGAGATATTGACCATCCATTAGCCTTTGCTAGAAGGAAGCTATCTACAGTTGAGATAAATGACACTACCACTGAGAGACAAGGTTTAGCCATGGTGTATGTGCTGTAGAAGTTTCGCCACTACTTGTTGGGAGGACATTTTAAGATGTTCACTGATCATTCTATGTTGAAATACCTAGTCAACAAGCTAGTGTTGGGAGGAAGAATATGCATATGGTTACTGCTATTCCAGGAATATGATTTTGAGATTGTGGTCAAGCCAAGAAAAATGAAAAAGGGACCTGACCATTTGTCTAGGTTGGAGCACGGAGAGGACCCTACTAGTTTGGAGGATACACTACCAGATGCATAGTTGTTGGCCATTTGAAGGGTTGATGATCACTTCACTGAGATAGTCCAGTTCTTGTCAACAAGAATGGCACCTAGTGAATATACAATAATCCAGAAGAAACAACTGGTAGTGCATGCCGTAGATTTTTCACTTATAGCCGGACAACTATACAAGATGGGACCTGATGAGATCCTGAGGAGATGCATTATGGAGGCAGAAAGACCACTAATTTTAGAAGAAGCACATGAAGGCATCACAGGAGGACACTATGCAGGGAAATAAACAACACATAAGGTTCTTAGAGTTGGCCTCTAGTGGCCTACTTTACATAAAGATGCAAAGGAATACTATAAAGCCTGCGATGTATGCCAAAGAGTTGGGAAGCCTTCCCAAAGAGATGAGATGCCTTTAGCACCGCAACTGAATTTGCAGAAATTTCAGAAATGGGCAATTGTTTTCGTGGGACCTATAAGCCCATCAAGGAAGCACACATGAGCTAGATACATCATCACTGCGACATAGTATTTGACAAGATGGGCAGAAGAAAGAGCAGTTAAGGACTGTAGTGCAACTACAACTAAGCGATTTATATTTGAGGATATCACAACCAAGTTTGGATGCCCAAAGACCCTGATGAGCGATCAAGGTACACACTTTATTAACAATACTATCGAAGCTTTGACTTAGGAATTTGAAGTCCACCATCAGAAGAGTAATCCTTACCATCCATAAGCGAACATGATGGTCGAAGCTTTCAACAAGAACTTGGAGACAACACTAATGAAGATTTGTAGTGTGAATAGGGATGACTGGGATTTGAGAGTACCAGCAGTGTTATGGGCCTATAGAACTACTTGCAAGAAGTTGACCATGCAGACTCCCTTTAAGTTGGTTTATGGTCTAGAAGTAGTTGTCCCTATGGAATATTTGGTTCCTAGAATCAGAATTACAGTATTCACAGATATGGATGACATTGGCGTTGTTCAAGAGAGGCTTGCACAATTGGTAGAACTAGAAGAAGATCGATTTATTGCAGGATTCCATCAATAGGTACAGAAGGAATGAGAAAAGTCCTACCATGATCGACACATCAAGAATAAATCATTTAAGCAAGGAGATCTGGTATTGGTATATGAAAACAAGTTCATGAAGCATCCAGGGAAGTTCATGACACATTGGCTTGGGCCATATGAGGTTTATTATGTTACAAAAGGAGGAGTTGCACAGTTGAAGACTTTGAATGGATATTGGAAGGAAGGCTTAGTGAATGGGAGTCGTTTGAAATTGTACTATAACAACCAGCTGCCTTGCAGCTCTCAGTAAAAGCATGAGAAGAAGGGTCTAGGTACTAGGTGCAGTTGAAACTGGGTACCAGACATAGAAAATAAAGTCTGCACAAGGAAAGAAGGAAGGAAGGGAGGGAAAGAGCAGAAAGAATAGGTTGCCCTGTGCAGTCTGAAGACTGAGAAAAACACAAGGTTCAGACCTAAAGTGCCTCGGGATGAGTCACATTTGAGTGTTGGGGGCCTGTTGGCCCTTTGTTATGGAAGGTTGTGAAGATTAAGGAAAGAAGCGCGAAGTGTGAACTATGCAGAAGACAAGTTGTCTAAGATTGGATCGAAGTGGCCAAAAGAGCAGAAAAGAAGGAGCGAAGTAAGAGAAATCAAGTCATTGGATGGGGAGATCGAGGAAGGCAGATCAGCAAGGAAGATGCATTGTGGACAACTCAGTAAGCGGAAAAAAGGCACCAATGGATGTTTTGGAGCACCTCGCAGGAAAGAAGGAAAGACAGGCTGGCGAAGCTCTGAAAACACGGGTCAAGTTGACCTAGGGTTTTAGACACCTAGGGTTTTGGTATTTAGGATTTTGACACCTAGGTTTCAGCCTAAGGGTTGTCCGAGAATCATTGTAATGTATAAATAAAGGTCAAGAGGACCTGATATGGGTTCGATTATGTTCTGATGAGTGATTGTTGTTATTGTTGACAGAGAAGTGTTGTGTTGTAATATCTTCAGTTGGGTACAAGATCAACCCTACAACTGGGTGCTCAGGGAGGGGAGAGAAGAAGAGAAAGAAAGAGAGATCTACAAGCTAAGAGCATAGATAGAACTATATGCTTTCATCTAATATATTATAAAGCGCGGTTCTGTGGACATATCCCTAGGGAGAGGGTGAACCAAGTATATCTTGTTGTTGTGTGTGATTGATTTTGTGTTCTTCTGATCTCTGATATACTGTCAATGCAATATTGTGTTAGATATGAGATGTAGTTCGTGCAGTAGGCTTAAGGAAGATAAAGAATAAATAGATCTATTTGTGTGTGTTGCCCTGGATCCACTTTGAATTTCCTCTGGTTGTAGACACCTGTGTCCTACAACCCCCTATTGCTACTTCAGGTGAGACTGCATCTATTTTGCAGGTGTTTTCGAAAGGGCCAGTACTTAGGGCTTGTTGGTGTGCTGCTAGAGCTGAACCCTAGGTCTGTCCCTATGCCAACAGACATTTTCTTTCATAATGTCCTAGTTGTTGAAATTTGTGGCATGCCATTGGTCCTCTACCTCTTCCAAAGCCTCCTTTGCTCTTCCTCCACCTCTGTAGCCAGTTCGATCTCCTCGTGGTGCATTATAATGAGGCGCCTAGTTATACTGTGTGGGATTATAGTGTGGTTGTGTGGTATTGTACTGCAGCTACACGGTGCTATATTGTTGTTGTGTAGTGTTATACGGGGATGGTACTTGGTTCAATTGTGGTGCGTCTTTCTTGATCATCATTTATGCCTGCACCTTGTAAGCATATGATGTTCTTTCCCTCATGAGGTCCATGGTCCTGCAATCTTTGTCATGATGGTCTACTGACTTGCAAAAGTTGCAATATGAGCTCTTAGGTAATGTTTGGTACTTCTGCATCATTGGGAAGTGATATGGATCATGCCCCTTTTTATTACAGATCTCACACCATAGTCCTCTTGTTGGCAATCGGTTTGGCATTCATGTTGCCATGTATTGCATGAATGTTGGACATTTGTTCTTATGGTCTCCTTTTGTCCTACATGTGGTACACCAAACGACTTCTCTTTTGTCCCTACCTTTATGCTGGTTTAGGTGGAATGTTAAGTTCTTCAGATCCTCCTTCAATTCCTCTATGGTTGGATCTATCTTCTGATATTGGTTCTCTTCCAGTTATAGAGTTGCCTGAAGAGCCTTTTCTTGTGTCTAAAACTTTTGCTGTCACAATGGGTATTTTATGTGTGGTAGTAGTGAATTGACGAACAAATGCCTATGTTGCATATCTGTCATGACATACTTTAGTTTTCCCTTCAAGCATTTGAATATCTGGTCAATCTCCCATACATATTCTCCTGGTTTCTGTATAATATCTATCATCTCGTTCATGTATTGATCCTATGAACTAGGCCTCTGGAACTCATTTATCAATAGATTTTTGATATCTCCAATCGTTCTGGTTGTCCCTGGCTGACTGTTTTCAGCTAAACTCATGTACCAATCTAGTGCATGATCTCTTAGTGTGATAGCTAGTTATGCAAGTTTAGTGTCCTCATCTTTGATTTGGTTCACTTCCAAAATCTTTTCACAAATAAACATGTGCTTCTTTGGGTCCTCGGACACCTCTTCTTTGAATTCTGGTAACCTGATGGTGGGATCATGTCCTGCCATCTTGAATGTTGAACTACTACCTCCACGTGGTGTAGATACTTGACTAATGCTTCATGAAATGACTCCTGCAGTTGTTTTTCCTTGTGTTGATGTACTTGTTGTTGTCTTCCTTCTCTTGAAATTTGGTTGTCTAAATGGTGGTGTTATTCTTGGTGTATTAGTAGCACATGGGTTTATGGGTTCCACACTGACACTGATATGGATAGGAGTGTTGCCTTCTATTCCCACTCTTGGACCTATCATCTTCCTCTCATATGTTGTGCAAAGGATTTCCTCAATCTGCTCCACAGCTCGAAGATCCTCTACCTCTTCTTCATCACTTTCCAAGCCCTCCCTTGCGGCTACGAATCTCTTCGTGGTGTTCACCTTATATTGCTAGGTTACTCCACTGCACGTTTTTCTCTTGTTTCCATGATCCACTTGATATGGTCTTCGTCCATCATAATTGTGTCTAAGGCCTCCTCCTTCTTTCCTTTATCCATTTCTTCTTCTCTTTTTAGTGCTTCTCCCCTTCCCCCATGCACACAGGGAAGTTTAGTTGTCCGAATCCATTGTCATCACACCTTTCTTATATAGTAATACCTTAATAGAATTATATAAAGATATGATGTATCTACCTCGAGGTACCTTAAAGAACTCTTTTTCTGTTGTACTATAAGACTTCGTTGTATCTACTACAAATTCTTTGATAAATCCTGCAACAATGTTGTCTAACCATAAATCTAATGCCCGTGTAAACTTAATATCAACTTGTTGTAACTGCAAGATCTCTTCATGATTCCACCCTAGTTGTCTGATCCAATTTGTGGGATGGTTGTCTTTCAACCTTTTTATCCACTCCTGCAATACATGCGGGAAATCATAGAAAAATGCTTCATGCAAGTTGTTGAATATGTACTTGTATAGATATTTGCGCGGTGTCAACTTTGGGTTTATGTTATCTTTCTGTGCAAATTCCAACTCCTTTCTTTTCAACCATCTCTCTATATCTACCTGCATTGGATTCCATAGTCTCAACATCCCCTTTTAGATTCTCATTCTCTCAGCATCTTGTCATCCGGTTTGTCATTCTTTTAGCGGGTATTCCGCAAATATCATATACTCAATCCCCTTCTTTTCCAACCAACCGACAACAGAACCATTTGTTGGCTTTTACCCTTTATTGGTCTGTGTCTTTCCTACTTAGGATTATTTATGGATTATTCTAATCCTACCTTACTATCATAGATTGACCATGGTTCAGATTTGATAAGATCCCAACAAAATCCCTTTAAAACTATTTTCCCCTCTTGTAGACCAAAAGGCAATGCAGTACACAGAGTGTACTATGTAGTCTCACCCGATATAATTCTATAGGTAGCTGCAATACTCAAGTGTTTGCAACCTGGGAATGAATGGAGATATGCGGTTGTGTCTTGTAATCTTATTTATGCAATATAACATTTGATTATAGCAGTCATTCTATTCATGCATGTGAAATACCAAATCTAACTAGTTAATCCATTCATCTAACATTCACCATTTATCAGCAATAAAGATGCATACATTCATTCACATAACACAGGTGTTACCAGGGTTCACCCCCTCCTAGGATACATCCACAAATATCTGACTCTCAGGCTCTTTATTATGGTTCAGTAATATATCACATCGCGCATGGTTACAATCTTAGATTCCACTCTCTTCAACAAGCTCCTTGATCCCTGTGAGCATAGCTAGATCACACCAGGCTCCTCAGTCTATGATATAACCCTCAGTATCAAGTCACTCACTGCTTCCCTATCTCACCATATTACTGAGTAGTACAATTGTTACAACTCTCTCCTCCTTGGTCAACTCTCTGTCTCCGCTCTCTCCCCTTCCTCTAAGTACTGCCTATTTATATTATTGGCTCATCAGTCATTACAATACATTACAAAAACCCTAACCCTAGCATCGTTAGGTCTTCCTTGCATGTGCACCTTTCCTGCTTCCCTTACACATGTTTTTTTTCCTTCTAGCTGTCATTTCCTCCTTACATGCTTCTCTTCCAAAAATAGGATTTTCTCTTTACTAGGCCTACATCCAACACTTTCCAAACACCCAGGGATGACCTAGTCCTATATTCTCCTGATGATTTTTGGTCATACCTTGAGGATTTTGATGATTACTCCTTTGAGAATTCAGATTTATTCTACAAAGAAAGTTATCAACCATCGTTGTGCTCGGATCTTGATAAGAGTGAGGAGGTTGCTTTCCTGAATCAGGATACGTGTGATACGATTGTCTACCTCCCTTAGATTATTTTACCTCGCTATGTTACTGAGGATATGGTTTGGAAACATGTCCCTTATCCCAAGCCTTATGTAGGACAAAGCCTCCCTAGGGATTTTAGGGGAAGGTTGGGTACCTTAAGAAGAAGCTTATTATCACAGTCTTTTGGCGTCCCCTTGAGAAATTGTCAGTTATCCTTTAGGTTCTTCCTAATCCTTTCTTAGCCCTCAGAGTGTGAAGACATCCAAGGTAGCCAACCTTAAGACTCTTTGAGTTAGTCTATTGAACCCTTGACTTTTCACGATCCCTTTCCAAGATGGATTGAGCACTTTCTTGAGAGTATGACTTGGAACCATTTTGTCCCTCCCACCTGCCTCCATGAGATAGACTCTACGATTTATGATGATACAATACATATTTTAACTCATGTTACTCATGTGATTAACTTCTCATTGTTTTGTTTTATGATAAAACACAGAAGCAGGTATTATGAGACATTGCTAGGATGTTTTCACTGGCTACTTGAATACACCTAGAATTCAACCAATAGGTAAGTATAGGTAAGAAGGTAGGCATTTTAATTCATTGTATATACCATCTACATTTCATGCTAGAGTAATTGTATTTCCATTTGTACATATGATTGCTTACTTTCATTTTATTGTACCATATATGAGCCAGGGGTGATATCACCACCACAAATAATTAATGATAATTTTTTTGGAGATCTAGCAAGTCATAGGTCATGCCAGAGATGTTGAGGTTCTCATGCGCTCTACGATGAGCACATGTCCCCGGGTTGGAACCATATGTTATACACTAACCTAGGGATAACTAAGGATATTATGTCTCTAGGCCCATAGGTCCTAGACATGGAGTATCGAGAGCCGTGTTCAATTGAACTTGGACCTTGAGGGTCTATCCTTCTTCTTCAATGCCTCCATCCTATCAGTAGCAGTAGCATCCATCCCATCAGATTGGTCCTAAAGCAACAATGGGTCTTTCTCCATGAGGTATCATGGTATGTGTCACTCTGATTCTCAAAACATTTGAATATGTGCATTTAATTCTCTTTTGTTTCATGATGTGTGCTTGGACTTTATGCCTTTTGACCTGTCCATACCTAGGGGTAGGTGGCAGAATTACCTAGCAAGTTTCTTCCCTTAGGAGTGAGTTTCCACTGGGTAGGTTTATTAAAGGTCATCGCCCATTCCCACCATACTTATCAATTTTCATAATTTCCCCTCTCATCTATCCCATGCATTGGTTCGGGCATTGGGTTTGACAAGCTAGCAAAGGGTTGTACCTTTCCTTATGGGAAGAAGGGGCTAAAGGCCCAAAGGGTAAAAGTAGCTGGCAAAGGATAAAATCCAAAAGATCAAAACCTTTATATGCTTCACCCAAGGATCCCTAAGAAAGAAATAAAATTCTTCTTAGTAAGAAAAATGAGGGACCCATAAAATAAATAAACTCAAGACCTAGTTGGAGGATAGGGGGTCCCATCACGAGCCATCCTATTAGGTCCATAGGCATGTAGTGGTATGACACTACCATTCAGCTGGTCACCAGGCTAGGGCAGTGGCTCTTGGTAGCATATCCACGAGAAAGGGGGTCTCATCACGAGCCAACCTTCTCATCTCCGTAAAATGCTTGTGGGGAACATTGTCACCATTGGTCACCACGCCAGGGCATTCTCCCCCAGCTGTTCTCTTTAAAGAAAAATAAATAAGATAAAGAAAGGTAAAAATGAATTGAATGGGTTTGGAAACATTTTCATCCATGACAAGGTGCAACTCACCCTCTTCAGAGGCACCCACAGGTAATCCATACATTTCCCTATCATTACTACACTCATTTCCCAAACATCCCCATACCATCTCATGCACTTACATGAACTGATTAGTCTTCACCTAGAAACATCCCACATCTAAGAAGAATTAGCCCAATAGGACGCCATGAAACCCTCTACAAACCTAGCTTGTAGAATAGCATAACGTATTTAAGCACTTATCTGGGAAAGGGGGGTTTCATGCACATGTTTGGATAACTTGATCATTATATGTGATTGACATTGCTATGATCCTTGTGACTTATGATCCCATGGAGGGCGTACTTGTTGTTGTTGTAGGACCATGTTCGACGGACAGGTACACATGGGGATATGATTAGCTCAGACCTCCATAGGGATAAAATCCCACCAGATGGATGTTGAGACCCCAGCCAAGGGCAGACATATACCAAATGCTTTCACCAGAGAGTGAGGAGGATGTTCCACCTGAGACAACCTTCCAGGCCTGGACCCAATAGAGTCTTTCCCGCCCACCATGATGTTGGCCCTTGAAGGCCCTTGACGTCACCTATCTTGAGGACAACATTGGTTGGCATGTGTGGCGGTTCCAGAGGGGTTTTGAGCCCCAACATTCCACTTTGAGGGCTAACATTCCAGAAAGGAGGCTAACGTCACCCTAGGAGGGGCATGATGTCACCCTAAAAAAATTAGATTAGGGTTTTATTTCACAAATTTATGTAAAATTGGATTTTCTCATGTAAACTGGCCATGTCGGCCTTTTTGACCTAATTTTGTAATTAAAGGTCATTTTGATTGTATAAATAAGGGATTTTCTCCTTGTATTTTTATCATCATTCATTCACTCACAAGTGAGGTCTGAAATGTTTTCCCTACTTAAGGGTTATTGGATGAAATTTTAGGCACACTTCTTGGAGGAGGCTAAATTTGGTGTTTCTTGGCATTTATATTGGTGGAAAGTCTTCAACTAGGCTAATTTCTAGATTATTCTTGGTGAATGTAAGTGAATTTCTAAAATCCTTTTTTGATTTGAATGGTAATGGTACATTTACTTTGCATTTTTTCCAAGATTATGAAATTGTTAGTTTAAAACCCTAGGAGAACAAGCACATGTTATTGTCCTTGTCTTGACAACTTTCACCTACTAGATTATGCTAGAACCCTACCTTTGAAGCATTGTACTAGAGCCCTGCCATTGTAGCACTCTAGTATCATTTTCTTCATCCAACCATTGTTTTCTTCAATCTTGAGCTAAAGAAGAAGGAAAACCGCTAGGGCCTAGGGTTTCCTACTTCCTAGTAGTCATTTTTCTTCTAAGGCTTGTTGATTAGGGCCTTGGGTTACCAACACCTCAATCACCATCCTTCTTTGTCCTTGGATCTTACATTATCATTTGTTTCCTTCAATTTTGTTGCTGCAAAGTGACTCCATTATCCCTAAAAGGCATTGATTTAGACCTTTAATTTGATTGATTTATGAAACCAACCCTTAAATATTTTACCTCAAGCAACCTAATAACCTTTCCTAACCCTAGATTAGATTGACTCACTAACATTATTTCTATTGTTACAAAAGTAAGATATAACCATTTATTACAATTGTAAAAGCACTTAAAATCAATTACAAAAGTTGATTTTTACACTGCCTAATTAGCTTCCAACAAGTGCTAGTATATTGCTATTATTGGGTTATTATTTTTGGTCATTGTGAATCTCTTTTAAGGAATTTATTGTGAAGTTATCATCTTGTATACATTGTTTTTATAAAATTATGTTTGTTTCATCTTACATCAACTTATTTCTTTTATTGACAAGTCAAAGGTTTTATGAAGCACTAACATCAAATTATACTTGCAAAAGATATTGTTTTCTTGTTGCTTTGTTCTGGGCAGGTACATGTAAACATACCATTGCTTCATTGACTAAAACTTTGGGACTTTCTGATCAGTGTGACTTGTGAGAGGGGATATATTTTATTAACACTTTAACCTTTGCCTTCTCAAACCCCCAGGTCACCGGGGACGTCTCCCCTGGGATATCATCCCTAAATAGAAAGAGGTATCTTATTAAGGTGACAGTGATAGAATAACCTCATGTTACACAAATTTCTCTTCCCTTATCCTTTCCTTTCAAGACAAATACAAATTGTGAAATAACAAGATCGACTGGTAAACCAACTTAGATTCGACTGTCATAGAATCCCCAGATTCACGGGATTTATAGCCAATGATCTGAGAGGATCTATAACCATTTTTTGGCACATTTCTTTAGGGTTTTTCCTACTATAAAGGTTATAAATAAGTCATGTTGTAATGTTGTAAGAGATAATCTTTAGAGAAATCATTTTAGAGGTTGTTGGTCATGTAGATGTAAGTCGAATTGGATATAGGGTTGTTCTTGTGTAAAACAAGAAGGTATGATGTCAATTGTGTCTTAGGTGTATACCAAGGTCAGGAATGTAACCTTTTATTCTGAAGAAATAAGACAATACGAGAGAAAAACACTCAAGGAATGTTGGTTTTCCCGTTTGGGTTTCTAGGGTAAAATCTATGTGTATTATATGCTTGCTTTGTCATATACTTTCTTGATTAAATATTTCTCCCTCTCTTCTGCTCAGTTTAGTGTGGAAGTGTTCCTCATTTCATAACATGTGGTATCAGAGCTTGGTTTAAAAACCTTGGATCTAAGATAAACCCCAAGTACAATAATAGTCGGAAGTCAGAAATATTTACAGATTGTGCTTAAAGAATGGCAAGTAGCTCTATAATTGAGATCGAAAAATTCAATGACCAGAATTTGAATCTTTGGAAGCTTAAAATTGAAGATCTCCTTGTAGATCAAGAACAATGGGTAGCAATATGTCCAGGTACCATTCCGACAGGTATGCCGAGGGAAGAATGGGAGAAACTTGAGAGAAGGGAAAAGAGTACGATTCAAATTTGTCTTTCATATTTGGTACTATTGAATGTCTCAGGTGAAGATTCGGCTAAGAAACTGTGGGACAAGTTGGGGATATTTTACCAGTCAAAATCCCTAATAAATATTTGTTCCTTAGGAAGAAGCTATATCTTATGAGGATGAGTGAGGGAATTTTGATGACTGAACATTTAAATACATTTAATACCATTATAAGACAATTATCTTCTGTTGATATTAAAATCATTGAGGAGGAGAAATATGTTAGCCTATTATGTTCTTTTTCAGACTCCTAGGATAGCTTAGTTGTGGCTATAGGGTGAAATGCAACCGCATTAGCTCCAGAAGATGTGGTTGCATCTCTACTATTAGAAGAATTGATAAGAAAGAACATGGAAGGATCGACAAAATATGCATTAGTGGTGAGAGGTCAACCAGTCAATAAAGATAAAGAAAAATTCTTCGTTAGAAATTCTAATTCGAAGGGTAGATCTAAATCCCCGATTCAGTCGACAACAACAAGATGTTGGAAATGTGGTAAAGTTGTGAATTACAAAAGGGACTGTAAGTCAAAGAAAATAGGAGCCAGTACAAGATCCAATGAGAAGTAGTCAACTGAGAGAAAAACAACTCCAGATAATGGAGGGAATGTGTACATGGTGTCAACCAGTACACAATCGGATCAAGATGTTTGGTTGATAGACTCAAGAGAATCCTATCATATTACACCACATAGAGAATGGTTATGTGAATATGAACGATATGAAGGAGGAGATGTGTTATTGGGGGATGAATCGACAACCAAAATTGTTGAGCGAGGAAGAGTTCGACTGACACTACAGGATAGGAGGAGTAGAACCCTTCTAGGTGTGCTAGACATTCTGGGTTTCAAAAAAAACTTGATATATGTCAACAAGATGAATGATTCAATAGTGCACACTCTATTTCAGAAGGATACATGAAAGATGGTTAGAGGTGTGATGAACTTAATGAAAGGAGTTTGGATTGGAATCGTATACAAGTTATTAGGGAATGCTGACTCGACTGGGTAAAATAGCATCGTTATTCCTGAAGTTGACTCAAATTTGATTCGACTCGACTCGACTCGAATCGGGATAAGTCGATTCAACCAACTCGACAAGTCCTCTACAAAATGACCCAACCATGTTATGACACAAGAGGACGAGACATATTGAAGAAAAATAACTTCGAGCTATGCATAACAAAGGTGTGGTTGAAGACTTTCTTGAATGTAATTTAGAGATCGACTTTTGTGAACATTTTTTATATAGAAAAAAAAATTTGGGTGAGGTTCCCATCTGGAGTGACAAGGGTACACGAGAATCTAGAACTGGTTCATAATGATGTGTTTGGCCTTGTTTTTGTGCCTTCATTTGGTGGATCCCTATATTATGTATCCTTCATAGATTATTTTTCCAGGAATACATAGCTATATTTCTTGAGAAAAAAAACATAGGTTTTCGAAAAATTAAGAGATTTTAAATCTCTTGTAGAAAACCAGATAGATAAGAAGATTAAGGTGTTGAGAATTGACAACTGTTGTGAATTTTGTGGAAAGAAACTTGATCAGTTTTGCAAGAAGTGTGGCATAGCACACCAAAATACCACACCATATACCCCACAACAAAATGGAGTTGTTGAGAGAATGAACAAAACATTGATGGACAAGGCAAAGAGCATACTCGGTGGTGTTGGGCTCGCACAAGAATTATGGGTAAAGGAAGTAGAAACTTAAAAATATATAGTGAATATGTCTCCTTCATCGGTGCTAGTCGACACGACTCCACATGAGGTATGGTCTAGTAAGAAGCCTTTGATTTCACATCTCAAAATATTTGGATGTGATGCATTTGTGCATGTTCCCAAGGAAAAGAGGAGTAAGCTAGACAAGAAGGTTGTCAAGTGTATTTTCATCGAATACAGAGAAATAATGAAATGATATAAGATTTGGGATCCTACATCAAGGAAAATAGTTTACAATCAAGATGTGGTCTTCAGAGAAATTAGAAGGAAGTATGAGTTTGAAGTGATGGTTCAAACAAAGAATAATCCAGAGAAGGCACGATTTGAAGTGAGGAATGAAGAAGTTGATTCAGATGAGTTGACTGAATCAGATGAAGAGGTGGAACAATCAAACCCAGTTGTAAGAAGATCAAAACGAGTAAAAAATCATTTGAAAGGTATAGTCTACCCGAATTTCTCTCTACATTTGTGTTAACTTCCATTGACGAAGAGCACAAGTCGGTCGAGGAGGAAGTCGACTCAACAAAATGAAAACTCTGGAAGGATACCATGGTTGAAGAGATGAAATCCTTGCATAAGAATGAGACATGGTATTTATTCGAATTACCAAATGGAATAAATCTTGTTGGTAGCAAGTGGGTATTCAAGAAGAAACCGAAAGTTGCAGGTCAAGTTGAGAAATTCAAAGGTTGACCGGTAGCGAAAGGATATTCCCAAGTCAAATGAGTCGACTTCAGTGAGATTTTTTCCTCTATTGAAAAATTAAATTCCATTAGATAACTAATGTCTCTGGTTGTATCATTTTATCTGGAAATAGAACAAATGGATGTAAAGATAGTGTTCCTACATGCGGACCTAGAAAATAAAATCTATATGAAACATTATAAAGGATTTGTAGTAAGGGGAAAGAAAGATTTGGTGTGAAAATTGAAAAGATCCCTTTATGGTCTAAAGCAATCACCAACGATGTGGTACCAAAATTTTGACACATACATCCTTAGTTTGGGATTTATGAGAAGTAAAGTTGATCATTGCATATATTCCAAAGAAGAAGGTGGGTGTTTCATATATGTAGCATTGTATGTCAACGATATGTGTTGATTGGAAACAACATGAACACAATAAAGGATGTGAAGAAACAACTATCCTCCAAGTCCGACATGAAGGATCTTGGTGCAACAAAAATTATTATGGGAATGGAGATCAAGAGAGAACGAACAACTAGAAAGATTTGGTTGAACCAAAAAAAGTATATTGAAACAATCTTGAAACGTTTAAACATGCATGATTGCAAACCTGTGAAGGTGTCAATTCCTATGGGAGCAAGGCTAAATGTGATCCAAAGGGATATCAATGGCCACCCACCTATTCCAATTGTCTCAAAACAGTTTTTCGGCAATTTACTATTTTTAGCAGTTTTTCGGGTTCTAAACTTCTGGGGCCATTTTGAGGTCCTAACCGACGTTTTTTCACGATCGGTCACCTCAATGATCGCCAAAGGCATGATTGAGCCTATGAAATTAAGCTCCTCATCAATACATTTCCAACGACCTATCGTGCGCCCTAAACAAAGATCGTATGCAAACATTACGACCTCGAAAAGTTGATGTACTAACTTACCCCAATGGGGCCCACATGACTTTTGGTGCCTCATCTCCTAGGGTTAGGTTTTTTGGATGTCTAGCGTTTTGTAATTCATGTTCATTGTAAAAATGATTTCATAGCCTCATTATATTCATCTTCTTGTGAATGAGCATAGTCGTCACATATCTTCTCAGAGATAAGCTGCCACCATTCTAACAAGCTTGTTTCCAATTTTCATTTTACAGTTTCAACATATTCATTATTTAATAGAAGTCAAGTTTTATTGTATCTATGCTATTATTAACTATGTATCTGTGTTAATATTATAAAAAAAAATTATTTGTTCCGCTCATAAATCCAGATCAAAATGTTGAACAGTGTCCAAGGACATAGGAGGAAATAGAGGACATGGCACGTGTTCCCTATGCAAGTGTTGTTGGTAGTCTAATGTATGTGATGGTATGCACTCGACCATACATTGTCCATGTAGTGGGATTGTTGATTAGATACATGTATATACCTGGAAAGGAGCACTGGACAACTATCAAGAGAGTATTCAGGCATTTGTGTGGCACAAAAGACTTATGCTATATGCTACCAAGGAAAACCTAGAGGAGATGGTAAATTAAATGTACATGGCTTTGTTGAAGGCAAATGAGTTGGATATCTGGATCACCGAAGGTCAACGAGTGGATATTTTTTAAATATGTTCGATGGAGTAATCATCTCGATGAGTAAGTGACATGTGGTCATGTCCTTGTCAACAAAAGAAGTTGAATACATGGCGGCCACTCATGGAAGAAAAGAAGCAGTATGGTTACAAAGGTTGTGTTAGGAATTGGGTTTGAGCAGAGATCTATGAAGATAAGTTGTGATAGTAAAAGAACAATATGTCTGGAAAATAACCCATTGTATCATTCCAAGACTAAGCACATTGATGTACAATACTATTTTGTAAGAGACATGGTGGAAAACAACAAGGTGCTACTCGAGAAAGTAGACAAATTTGAAATCATAGCAAACTCTTTGACCATGTCTATGAGTGATGTGAAGTTCTCCTGGTGAAGAGAGGCAATGAGAATTGTTTCCCTAGTTCTATGAATAATACAACATGCCCTCTTCTTGTGTTGTAGATACCGATCTCGTGTCTTCAATTCTGCCTATTCATAAAAGTGAGATTTGTATTGCATCTCCTCTTGAAATTGATCACCCTTGTAGCCCTGAGGAGGTTGAAAATAATTCACAGTCTTCTCAAATATCGTTACCCTCCATTATTCTTGCTGAGCCTTTCCATCAACTCGTTAATCCTCATGATCAACCCACTTCTTTTCAAATTAAAATCAGAAATAAGTTGTTTAAACCTTTAAGGCTACCACATGACCTTCATCCTTATCCACGTTATTCCTTTGAGTATCTTCCTTGGTTTTCTAGAGAGTATCATATTACAGTTGAGAGGCATTTGGAGGCCTTTAAGAGCTTTGTCGATCAGTTTGATATTGTTCATGATGTTGTTGCCATGAGGTTGTTCTCACAATCCCTGTCTGGAGATGTTGTTGTGTGGTTCAGATGTCTGGAAGCTAGTTCTATTGGCCCTTGGAACAAGTTATGCCATGCATTTTTAAAGTGTTGGGGTGAGAACAAGTCCCTTGATCAATACTGGTTTGAGTTTAATGCCTTGAGGAGAGGAGAAGAGGAATCCTTGGTTGTCTTCAACATGAGGTTTTACAGTGTTTATCATAGTATGCCTATGGAGATCAAATCTACAGAGACTGTTGCCATGGTGTACTATGTCATGGATCAGCATCTGGAGCTGGTCCTTCTCCTGAGAGAGAGGAAATATTCATCGTTAAGACACCTGTTTGAATATGTTGAAGAAGTTGAAGAGAACACCAAGGCTAGCAAGGGGGTTCATATGCAAGCATATCTTGAAAAATTGCATGTGCCTAAGGAAGAATATTGCCGGCATGTTTCAGATTATGAGCAAGAAGATAATGATTATTAATCAGAGCTGGAACAACAACAAGGAAAAGAGACTACAGTTGTTGATGATCGAGAGTTGTTTTCAAAGGAGCAGGAAGGTTTTTTATTTGCAAGCAGAGAGGCATTTACAGAGGAGTAGGCTGGTCTTCTAAAGCAGCCAGGATTCTTTCACACGATTCATGATCCTATGACTATACACATGGAATCATATGTTTCATATTTTGAGGATTTACAAGAGCATACCACTGAGACTTTTCCTTTATACATTGAGGAAAAACATTGTGTGGAAATCCGCCATTCTATGCCTACAGAAGACAAAGGGAAGAGCTTTCCCATGTTTCTTGTTTATGATGATTATGATTCTGATCCTTGGGATAGTCATGAAGAAGAAGAGGGAGAACCAAATGTGTAGTTCATATCCTGCCCAAAGCCTGCTCACCCATGCTTTCCAGAGACATTAAACCACGTGTGAGAAGTTGTAAGACAAAGCATGTTTTCTGTCACCAGCCCAGTGAGTTTTTTCATTTTCTCTATGAACCTGTAAGGGAGTACATGGAGTTGCATTTCATTCATGTATTGGAACCACTCAGCTTTATCTCGACTTCAACATTGGGAGGAGAGTTGAAAAGCGTAATCATTTTGCTATCACAGTTGCATTGTTTTTATTTGATCAATGACAGAATAAACAAGTTTGCAGCTAGGGATTTTCTTGAATGGCTATGGTGGAAGTTTGCTTTCACCCAGCGCTTTGTAAAAATCAATTAGTCTAGGAATGTACATAAATAATCTCCTCTTAGAGCCCATGTATTTTTCTTTCATTTTAAGGATAGTGTGCTTGTTGACCTTTAATCCTCAATAGGATGTTTTTTGAGCATCACTCCATAGCCCAATGCATAAGGTGATTGGAACTGCTTGATCTTGGCAGCTCACAGGGAGCATGCCACCCCCTGTGGAGCCAAATGTTATCACATATAGTTGTCAAGGGAAGCAGGTTGTCCAAGTTCGCGACTTGCACAAGAAACATCAAACCGTAGCATTCAGAGTTGTCCATTTCGAGCTTCAAATTAAAGCAACAAGCGAGATTAGCCTCAGCGACGGACATTCCTGAGAATATCAGATCGACAGTTTGTGGGAATTGGGGGTTCAAAATATTGTTAAAGTTGTTTGTCAAAGGTACAAAGTCACGAAACCCAAAGTGAGCATGAGTCATCCGATCTTGAGGGGGATAGGTGGCAGTCGATCTAAGCGTTCGGGGAAATGAGCTTTGGGAGTTTCGAAGTGAGAAGTGTATAAAACTTTCGAAGAGCCGAAGCCTGAACTCCTAAAGAAATCGTCGACCATTGATCTCAAAATCAGCAAGGAGTTGTTGATCTTAGCGGCAGTGCCTCCCAAAGTCCCAAAGGCCTGAAGCACCGAAGTGCCCGAAGTCCTGAAGGCCCGAAGCGCCAAAGTGCCCGAAGTCTCAAAGTGCCCGAAGCGCCGAAGTGCTTGAAGTCTCGAAGTCCCGAAGACCCAAAACACTCGAAGCCCGAAGGCCTAGAGTAAGTCTCAATTGTTCAATTTAAGAGGATACGTGGCAATTAGCAGTATGGACATCTAGCGCACTCGTCGGTCGTGACACCTGATACCTGTTTGGCATTGACACATGGCACTCAGTCCAGGCAGTCGTGGGCATATCATTCACTTCTTTATTAGTGACATGTGTCACTTCTCTTTCATGACACGTCAGCATAGCAGCGGCAGGTCATCCTCTGGGAGGTTTTATTATTCAACGTCAAGAGTAGCATCCCCCTCCCCCAGGGCACAGTTTGGCAGATTCTAAAGTTGGTGGGTAGTTAAGCTTGGTAGCAGCACTGAATCTAGCAGGTGCACCCAGATCCTAGATCATGTCTAGATCAATGGTCATGCTTCATTATGGGGATGCAAATTTCTCAATCGATAAAATTATTGAGCATTCCTGCAATTGAAACCATGGTTTGATGATAGTGATACATGGCAAAAGGCGGTGGATTGCGAGCCCAAAATCGGTGTGAGTTCAAACCTCTTTGACGACCCCGCAATCATATGCTCATATAGTGTTTGATCCGAGAGCAATGAGTGGTCGCCCCTAGGCACTAAACCTTATCCCGATATCGAGGGTTCAGTTAATAAATGAAAGGACTAGTGGTTGGAACCTCGACTCACTCAGTAATTAGAAGGGATGGAGGGCCCAGCCGTGGTACCCCTATGGTTAGATTTTCCTATAGACCTATACCGATCTGAGCTCACGTCTGACAGAGGGATACATGCACAGTATGACAGAAGACTGCTCGAACACAATGCTTTGAATGTAGTGATGGGATCACACTCCTGATAGTCGGGGACTGATCCGAGTATAAAGAGATATTTTTTATATTTTGTGAAGATGGTCAATTGGTTGAGCATAGCTCCCTATTTTGTAATGTTTTGATGCCAGAACTTTTCTCTGGTTATGTATCAGATTTGAGACTTTCAGATTAATAGAAGTCGGACTCTTTTCATCTCTTTATAAAAATTATGCTAGAACACTCGGGCATGGAGGATCCAGTCAAGGGTTGTTATGTTGTTGTAATGTAGGTTTGATTGCAACAGTATCGTGACCAGTTTTAGTCAGCTTCCTTGTGATCTTTTCCCCTCTTACACTGAATGGCTCAGGCATGAAGGATCCAGTCGAGTTGTTGTAGCTACATGGTGATGTAGGTTTGATCATTGTGTTGTTGTGATTGTGTTTTTTGGACATATTTTAGTGTCTGAAGCTTGAGCTTAAGAGTGATCTTGAGTCTGAGTTTTTCTTCTCCAAGTTGTTTGAAGGCCTGATGCCCATAGCAGTCTTGTCCACCTTTCTTACTAAGTCTTCCCTATGTTCACACTTAAACTCAATTCACTGACTGAAGTTAGTTGTGGCCCTCACTTCCCTGTGCATTTATTGTCTAGTTTTGTGTTGAACATCATTCATATATTGAGTTTTTCCATTGACCTCCACTCATATAAAACCAACATCCACCAAAAACTCTGATGGGTACTAGGCTTATCCTCCCGCAATCTGATGGTGACTCTCAGTGCTAACATTTTGTTAGCTAAATATCCCTGACTTGCAGGATTGGCCTATGGCTGAGATGCCAGGACCCAAGGGCATCTAATCCGTCAAAATCACTTGAGGATTGCACTCGGCCTGGATCTCACCAACCCTTAATATGGTTGGATTTGAGATGTCCGCAGAATTTTTGAATTGGTGAATTCACTTACGGAGTGCCTTAACAATGCACTTCCTCACTAACTACTCTACACCACGGGGACTATTAAAGAAATATTGGTTAATGCCCACACTAAATATTATTTCTTAAGGGATGTTTTATATCCTAGAGTAATCTAGGCCTTAAAAAAATCCACATCACCTTGTAAAAATCACATGGGAAACCATCAAGTCTAGGCACTTTATCATCATACATCTCTTATACAAGTTCGTAATCAAGTGATCCGCAGATAAGCCATGATCACATGCATGCTTTGGTTCCTCTGTAATATTAACTGGTTTAGCATTGCAGGAATGTTGCATGGCCACCTCTCTTTTTTTTGGAAGGCATGAGATTGAAAAGTCATCAAATAATGACCTAGAAATTCCCATTTCATCATTTGTTGGCGAGTCACCTAACCATTCAAATTCTTGAGAACAACTATTTTTTCACTAGCTTCTTTAATTTTGAAGACCTTAATGAAGGCCTTAGTGGGCCTATCTCTCAAATTGAGCCAATGCAAATGATCTTGAAACTAAGCATCTCTAGCTTGCTAGATTTCATCCAAACTCAAGACATGGTAAAGCTTGGTGCATGCTTTTGATTTTCTTCATCAACATGGGTGAATTGAAGGGCCTTAGAAACATATGTGAGTTGTCACCCATAAGCATGTAGGAATTTTCAAATGAGAAACATTCATGATATAACACATTTTATGCATGCACAATTATTTTTCTCTCCAAGAAATGACAAATCAAACGGCTCTATGATTAGACAAAATGGTCATGCCATCAATCCATACAAAATAACCACCATACGAATCCAAGGAGGAATTGTTCTATCTTGATGACATTTCTAGACATTAATATTTTCTATATCAAAGACTTAAAATAAAAGATCATTGATGCTGTTACATATAAAATATAAAATATAATACATTTGGATTTGACTGCAACAGAGGATTATGATGTCAGGGGTGGGGAAAATGGGTGAGATAAATGTGTTTAGTTGACTCGTCGTTCATCTACAAGAACTTCCCCTTTGGGATATTGTAAATGTGTTTATACATTTAAGAGATTTCTAATATCCATTCTTAAGATGTAAAGCTTCATATATGGACCACCAATATGTTTTTAAATATAGACATAGAGAACACTTAGAACATGTTACATCTTATTTTCTAATAATTATATTTAAAATTGAAAGAAGTTTTTTTTGGCTTGATTTGAAATATATTGTGAAAAAACAACACAGTTGTTCTTAGTGTTCTTTCCAATAAAATACTCAACAGAGGAATAAGTACACTCAACCTTTAAAGTGTAAGAGAAGAATATCTACACTCACCTTCTCAACCTTTAAAGTGTAAGAGAATAATTCCTACACTCACCTTCTCAACCTTTGAAGTATAAGAGAATAATTCCTACACTCACCTTCCCTTGTATTGACCAACACAACTCTCAATGTTCAACTACCTCACCTCTCAACATAAAAAAAAATCAACCTTTAAAGTCTAAGAGAAGAATTCCTACACTCACCTTCCCTTGTGTTGACCAACACAACACAACTCTCAATGTTCAACTATCTCACCTCTCAACATAAAAAAATCACTTAATGAATCTTCTATTGTAGCTATAAGCATATCCAAGGAACGGGTTATGTCTACTCTTAAAAGAACATGTTAACCACATTTATCAAACATCAAAAAATCACTTTATGAATATTGTATTGTATCTATAAGCATATCCAAGGAACAGATTATGTTTACTCTTAACAAAACATGTTAGCCACATTTATCAAACATCGGGAATATGTGTTACATATACGAAAAAGTCCAACTCTCCACTTGGAAAATTCATCATACTATTATGATATGTAAACAAACACACAACCTACTTCTCTTCTTCAGATGACACGCAACCTACTTTTCCTTGAAGCTAGAAATAGAAATTGCATCTCTAAATCAAAATAAGCAATCTAATTAGAAGAAAACCCTCTTTCTTGCATTTTGAAAACAAAACAAGCAACCTAGCTGTGAAGAAACAGATTTTTCATTCACCTAACGTGCAACTTTTCCATCATCTTATATAAAGGAGAGCTCCATTCATCTTATATTCGTTCCATTCTTTCCATTCTTCCCACCACATCATGAAGCTGCTTCCTTTCAAGAAAACATCTGTAGAAATGTAGACAACATTTTCCATCTTTGTTACATCCTCTGGTGAAAATATTTTCCAGGCTTTGGTGTTGGCCTTGTTTGACATTTTCCAGGTCTTTGACGTCTTGAACTGTGAGTTTTTTCTTTCGCTTCCATCCATTTCTAAAGATAGTTTTCATTTCCATTAGTTTGTATATCGCTCTCTTTGACGATGAAACTTTCAATTTTATGAAACTAAGGGAAGGCAACATATGCAACACCTTCATACTCATTCAGACTATAACTCTCTGAGTTCTTTGCAAGACACAACTCTTCCCAAGCCTTGGACAGGATTCAGCATGAAAAAAGGAAAGTTGCAATCTCCTGACTGGCAGTGAACCTGCAACAACATCTCTGTAAATTAGTATTGTATGGGAAACCGAGCATGGATCCCTCTAAGTTTAGATTTGAGTGCATTGAATTTGAAAAATTATGGGAGTCAAGGGATATAAACAACAGACAAGTCAAGTCTAAATCCCTCTAAGTCAGAATTGTGTGCAATAAATGTCATTTTTGCACATTTTTGTAGATCAGGAGATATGAAGGAGATGACCAAGAAACATAATACATTTATTACCTGAGATGGAGATAAAAATAATAGTGATGAAAATCACTGTATAATATTAACATACACACACGACTTCTAAATGGGATAACTGAGGAGCCTAGCACCCTGAAACCACTTATCTTGCTAAAAACTGCAGATCAAAGACCAAATTATTGGATCTACCATTCTAGAATGAATCAAACTCCCATTACTAAAACCACAGCTGGCCTCCCTGCCTCCACCTAAGGAAGACCAGTACCCGTTGTTGTCCTAGGTAGAAAATCCTCCTGAGCCTTAGCAGGGAAATGAATGGTGAGAACCTATCATCACAGATCCAGAGCCTGGAATGAAAGGATGGGCCATCTCCAAGGACAAAGATCAGTCCAAAGAATACTTCTATTTTAACCACCACAAAAGTCCAAATGTTCTCTCACAGACACTACAAACTTCCTTAAAAATTCAATCTTCATCTCCTAAAAAAATTCCTATTAAGCCTAATCCTCGATGCTTTGCCTGCCCATCCTTTCAAACATGAACATAGAAATGCCTTTATCAAAATGTAAATAAAACAACCATAATCCTCATAAGAATTCATGGGAGAAAAAAAATAATCATTTGAGTGTGAACCATCGAAGTGAATACGCCATAATTCATCCTCTAAATCAATTCTTTCCGGAGGAATATTATCCTCTTCAGCGAATATGGAATACACTCCTCGTTCTTCTTCAATATAGTTTACACTAGATTGCGGAACACTCTCTATGTAGGGTGAAATTCTTCCTTCTCTAAGGACGATGATATTCTTTTCATTCTGAGGAATGGATAAATGTGTCCCATAGAGCGAGAGGTATCCACCTGTTAGGGCTTGCCAATCTCTCCCCAAGATAATTGAATAATTTCTTACAGGCATATCACTCACCTGAATGTTGAGGGTTGTCCTTATCTTAGGATGAGCGCATAAAACCAAGGTTACATCCTTAATCTCGCCTATGGTAGTTTGTTGTAGACTATTATAGGAGAGCATGCTTCTAGCATTTTTGTTTGTACAAGACAAGCCTAGCTCTTCCATAATAATCTTTGACATCACACTTGGGCCCGAATTGCCATCAATGAGGCAACAATGGGAAATTTTATCCATGATATTTACATAAATATAAAAGGGGTTTTTTTTTACAGGGTATCTAAAATTATGTACACCTACTTTATTTATAGAAGAATCCTCTTCGTCTACCTCTTCGGAAATATTGGCTACACTAGAAGCTTTTCCTTCCATGAAATTTTTCAGATTCAACTGTTGTTCAGGGACGACAACCATGTCTAGGAGGGTTGCATTTTCTTTGATGTTGGTCAATTGATTCAGGATATTGTATTTCGAAGAGGGGGGAGGAGGGGTGATTCCTTGACTCTCAGGAATTTTGGGAACCTGGAGCATAGCAGCGGTTGAGGATGAACTCAGGTTAGAAGAACTGCGAGGAGGGTCAAATTTGCCTTTTGGGGCATAGGTTTTGTTCCTAGTATTGATGACCATGACATCTTCTGGCTCGGAAAAATCTAGGACAATGATAGTAGCTTCTAGTCTTTTACCAAAGATCTTGTCTCTGGCACTCTTCCTTACCTCACATGTGGTTTCTTCATGGTGTTCCTTGCAAAAGTTACACCAACTCCGAGGCATGATATCCTTGGGCTGAAAATTGTTCTCAAGCATATTTCTAAAAGGTGGTGCAGAAGAGGATGAAGCTCCAGGGGTGAGAGAGGAGACAGTACCCTTCCGCTCAAAAGCTATCATATGATTGTTCATGTCTTGTACCAGCTGTAAGAGAGCAGACATATCCATCTGTCTAACTAATTCTCCCTGGGTTAGACCAGTTCGTTCAGGTTGTTCCTCATACTCTGAGCAAGTGTGCAGGGAGGAACCGAGATTATCAGTGGCCTTTTCCTCAAGCCTATGACGATAGGGAGAAGGCAATGCATTGTAGTAATGAATGAAAGCAGCTTGGTTCCGAGGGAGGATAATTTTAGGGATTTGATTATACAACTTGGTGAAACGCAAGTTGAAGGACCTGATGGTTTCACCATCTTTGTAAGTGACGTTATTGTATTCCCTTAACTTCTCGGCAGGGATTTTGGATTTCCCATAAGTGGATCAGAACCAATAAATCATCTCCTCCCAAGTAGACAAGATCTTAGGAGGAAGGTCAAAAAAATCGGCCGCAACCTTCCTTCCAAGGAATTGACGAACAAGGGCATGTAGGTGCCATTGTCATTAGCCCCTATGTTATGACAAGCATTAGAAAATGCCACTAGGTGTTCACTGGTACCGGCAATGTTATTTCTTGAAAACTTAGGTAGATGCTCTTTAAACTTCGGAAGTGGGCGAGTAGCAGGTGCTAGGTTAAGAGGGGAGGACACATGCCATGGTGTGGTTGTGGCATCTTCTTCAAACTGAAAAATTCCATACTTTTTAATGAATTTGGTGGGGTTTGTAGTAGATTGGACGGGGATATGGTGGTTGTACAAGCTACCAATCACCGATGATGATGAATATTGGGAATATGGATCACTTCCAGTGCCACCAGAGCCACTGCTAGATGCCATCTTATGGATGATAGATGAGGGAAATAAAGACGAGTTGGATGAATCAGATAAAGTTCTCCTTAGAGAACTTTTTTGGGCAGACAACACAACATTTCTTCTTCCTATTTCAGCAATAGGATTGATTTCAATTGACAAGCCTCTTCTTCTTCGAGAAGCACAAGAATCAAATGACATAAACGAAAGGCCAAAACTGAAGAAATAAAAAGGTTACTACTGATTTCTAAGTTGCCTACATCTAGATTCCAATTGTTCTTGAACATTAATATCTCTTTCAATTGCTACCCAAGAATGGTTTAGCTTGACACGGATCCTAGCAGTGTCTAAAATAGTATGAAATAGGTTCAAAGCAATACTGGTCTGGTCTTGGAGACCGGGCTCAAGATTGGGTTGTCTTGTAAGATGAACAGTCATGAATAGAAAAACAGTCAAAGAATCAAAACATAAAAAGAAAGATGTATCAATGAAAATTGAGTATAAAATTTAACCAGAGAGATATCGAAGATCTCCTTAGTACAGTCGCCAAAATAAATGTTGAGGAAAAGATATGAGTTAATCTTACTCAAGCATTTTCAGACTTTACTTGGCTAAAGTAAAGTAGATGGGAATATCACCCTATGTTTATAGCCAACAAAAATATATATCCTAAATCACAAGAATTAATTACAAGTGCTTAGGCTAGTCTTTTATCAAAAAAAGCTTGTTGCAAATTCACCTTTTATGTATTTTTCTGAACATATCAGTTGCTGAAATAAATGTAAAAACTGAGGTAAAGATGCCAAGATGATATTCAAGATATATGAGACATAAAGAAATCATTTATTTCATTCCAATTCACCAAAGAGTCATTGTCTTTACAAAACTTCACACAGAAATCTTGGACCAAATTCAAACTTAGAAATCCCCGATGGAACATACAAAAGGACCTTTGACAGAAAACCAAAACTGAACTCTAAAAGATGGATCAGCTTGCCACAGATTGTTTCCCACTCAACTATGCACAATAGCCTTTATCAGTCATGAAAATTAATTCACAAACAGATAAGTCTACACAGACTATCAAAGATAGATCAACACCTCTAAAGAACAAGTGTCTGAATGATTTGATTCAGCCCTGAATATTGTTATCTACAATAAGAACCTACTATCACAAAAGATAATTAGGCTATGATGAATATATGAATGAATGAAAATTGAACTATCTCAACATAAACTCAAAGAGCAAACCTTAACATGCTTTGTGCTTCTATCCCCCCCTTGTTCCTCCCCTTACTTCTGCTTTTAACAAATTAAAATTGGTTGAAGTAGTTGAACCAACTTATTAGTTAAGCTAACACAAGACTCAACTAACTTTAGTTGGGGGGGGGAGGTAATAATCATAATAGGGTTATAATTAAATAATAACTAGTAGGTGGGACCCCTTGTGACTCCCTTAGTTCATAACAATCATAACATAATCCATTAGTTAAGCAAACACACCCCTTGTGCCTACCCTCAAACATATTTACTTTTGGCAATTTTAGCTCATGAAATTTGAAAATATTTCAAAATAATACTCATATATTCAAAATAAAACATATTGTCCAAAATCCATGAAGTCCACTATCATAAAATAATAAAAATCATAAAATTCAAAAGCCATATTTTTCAGTCTATGATACAACCCTTGGTTACTGCTTTCACCTCTTGATTTCCCTGAATTTTCCTTGGGTTGGGCAGAGCCTTTAGGATTTATCTCACTGATCACATGGGAGCAATCATCCCTCAAATGCATCCGTGAGGACACGGATTTGTCAGAGTCATCGGAGGGTGAATAAGGGACAACAATAGCTTTTCCTTTATCAAAGGCTTGGTGGGCTTCAGTCTTCAATCTCTTGCTAGCATGGGAGGATTACACTGACGAGTGGTTAGGGGAAACTTGGACAATGGGGTTCAAAGGTGGAGGAGCAGGCAAGGTTATGTTTGGCCAAACACGGTGTTGGGAGACTGTCAGGTGAACAATCTCCTGCCACCCATCATTTTCTGGGACTTCAGACTGTAAAGAGACATGAGGAGGCACAGGGATGCTGAGGGCTTGAGGGGCTTGGAAAGGAGGCCTTTCAAGCCTCGGTTGGACTATTCCCTTCCCAATCCAATTAAATAATCCAGCATGAAACAATTGGCCAAGCTCTTCTGAATCGACATCAAAATGTATAAAGAACCTAGGCCTTCTTAGGCCTCGGTTCTGGTTACCTCTACCTATGTTTCCTCGGCCATGGCTTCCCCGACTGAAAAAAAGCATACTGCATATGTTAACAATTAGTAAATAGTCTTTTAAATAACCATGCATGACAACTCCTTAAAAATACGAAATAGATTTGGCTCAGAATGTATCAGGCTCATGCAATCCAATCCATACAAATTGTTCTAATGTTAATCAACGAGCAGGGGGGGGGTGAAATAGTGTTCTGGGATATGTGAGGGGTTTGTATTGAGCAAAAATATGATATAATGAAAGGGGAGAAGAAATGGCCGTTGCTCAATGAAAACAACAATCAACTGTAAATCAACCCAAAAAACTTCACTGCAATCCACTCAAGACACTGCCACTTCATCCACTTAACACATAAATTCTCTTAGCTATAATCAATATCAGAATAGGGGGTGAACAAAATGAATATGGGATATGTGAGGGGGTTGTAATTAGTGGAAAGTGAGATAATGAGGGGGGGGGGAATGTTTACTATTCATGAGATTAATCAAGCAATCCATAACATATTTTGCAATAAGAAAAATATGCATCAACCAACAATTAGATGATTGAGTAAAATCCCTGTGTATTTTCCTAATTTCATTGTCCATTAACATCCCATGGTCATTAAAAAACATAAGTAATTCACACAATCTGTAAGAGGTTCTATTTCCTTTATTCACACATTCTGCACTTTATAACAGTCAACAACAACACTCATTCCCAATCCGTAATCATTAACATCCATCACTGTCATATATTTCCCCAATCCACATCTATATTTCAAAGTAGTGTCTACAAAGATAACAATGAAGTCACTATTTCTGTAATAGAGCCAATCAATATCTGTAATGATATTCGTTCCCATACATATACGCAGTAAAATAATCAAGACCAAAACAACCAAAACCTCACATGCCATGTCTAAAATGACAATTTACTATACAACCAACAACCAACGCTTTGACATAGGCTTATGCAGGGGGAAAATGTCCAAGGCAATGTAACCATGCCACTATAAAACATGACCTCTCAATGCACCTTAAAAGCCGAGCCAAATACCCAACACGACTGTCATCAATATTGGTCGATTTCAATAAACAATATTCTTAAAAAAAGGAACTCTAATGGTATCACTGAGTATAAGAACCAACTATCCATACTACAAATAGAGCGCAACCAACCAAACACCACGATACAACAGTTCGACTTATCACAACAAACACCATTCATGTCAATAACTCAACATATCGTGCAGAGACTGTGTATATTACTAAGTGGTTAGTTTGTTTAAGTCGCATCACGATTTAACCAATATGTGCATACTCGAGCTATTCAACCAATGAAGGATGTTGTGGATATCTCTTCGATAGCTACCCAGTTTTATTATCATTCAGCCACAGAGAGAACATAGTTATCATGCCTCATGTTTCATTTGCAAAACATCACACACATAACATGACCTATGTGAGCAACCCTAATCATTCGTGACCCATGTCAACAATCAACCAAAACACCACAAGTGCCAACTAGTGACTGTACATCCACCAACAATTCGCCATTGTGGTAAAAAATAATCAATCAAACAAGTCGTGGCATGATATGTACATAACCACGCATCTAATCGACATGGAAGAGGCCTTTCCATTTAAAAACAACTGAGTTTCCTTGATAACAAGCGGGTGACATGCGAGCTTTAGAAACACAAACTAGCAATGTAAGGTTCATACTTTATCATAGAGGCAATGATGAAAAACCAAAAACACACAACCGCCATACGACCAACGGGTGAGCCCGCTTTCAAAGTCATAGACCACAACAATCGGGAACAATTTAACAGGCTTGACAAACTCCCTATGCAGCTCCAGTCTGGAGGGTTAAGGGTTTGCACAGTAGCCATCAGAGGAGGAAAGGCACCAACTATAGTGAAACTTTGAAGTTGCAAGTGTACGCACAGGGAGGGCTATGACGCTTGTGAATGGGAGGCAGTTCCTTGACAGGTACGAATAGGAAAACATGGGTCTAATTAAACCCAAAAATCGCGAAGCCAACCATCCAGCCATGATTTAAGAACCCTTTAACCAAACGCAGTGGTAACCAAAAACTACCACCCAGGAAAACCACCAAATCCGATGAACTCAAAACAATTATAGCAGAACCATCCATTTTTCATTCTAAACCCAAAATTCCACACAGTTGTAGTACTCAGGACAAACACAAACCCACACAACTGATCCAAAAATATTTCATAACCAGAGTGAAGTCAATAATGGCCAAAAGAGACATACATGTTAATCGAAACCCTAAGACGAGAGGTGGCCAAGCGGTTTCACCCTGCCAAGAATCC
The DNA here is from genome assembly GCA_009831015.1 of Picea engelmannii. Lineage (NCBI taxonomy): Eukaryota > Viridiplantae > Streptophyta > Pinopsida > Pinales > Pinaceae > Picea > Picea engelmannii. Next base: position 168,974 of record ML806299.1, read on the forward strand.
GGAGCGCAATCACAACAACCAAATCAAACAATAGTCTGACTAGGGTGGTGGCCAATAGGAAGGGTAAAGGTGACGTGCAATAAATGAACGTCACCTCCACCCATATCACATTTACTCCATAGTAAATTCCAACGAGCCCTCATTAACACCATTAATCAACTAATGCATCGAGAATGTCAACCACTTAAACCATAACATAATCTAAGCCCACAATTCAACCATTCACATCGTTACCTTGCCAAATGTGCCACCCATGTCATAACTCAAATAAATGACTTCACCACCATACAATAGAATCATCACCAATAGCATAATTACCATAAAAATTGCAAAGCCATTACTTCCATGAGCCACCAAGGTTTATAACATAAGCATATCAGCCACTGATTGCATCAACCAATGCATAACCATTGTATTATCTCCTTGCCAAAATGCACCACTAAATTTTCCACCATATGCATATATATAAAAATGTAATTTAACATTTTTTTTTAAACCATTTCTTAGTTATCTAAGGTCTAACAGTAATCAACAAACATTTTATGCATGTAGTATTGTAGAGCTAGGTCTCTTTTGCATCAAATATAGTATTTTGTTTTCCCTTAAAATTCATTTTTGCAATTTTCACTAACATATTTGTTGTGCAGGTGCGAGAAGAATGAATACCATAAATGAATAGTAGGCGGTAGTATCATAAAGGAACAACATCCCAAAGCTTAACTCATATCAATGAAAACCATATTCTCATCAACCATGTGAACCTTTGTAGCACATCATCGTAACATTGAAAATGAACATATCTGATCTTCAAAAGCTCAAGGGGGTCCCACCTACTAGCATTATTTAGTCTTATATAATAATAGGCTTTAGCAACACTTTCCGGGCGAAATTACGTTGATGTTTTCAATTGTCAACAATAGCCTCATTGTATTCATCTTCTTGTGAATGAGCGTAGTCGTCACATATCTTCTCAGAGATAAGTTGCCACCATTCTAGCAAGCTTGTTTCCAATCTGCATTTTACAGTTTCAACATATTTATTATTTAATAGAAGTCAAGTTTTATTGTATCTATGTTATTATTAACTATGTATCTATGTTAATGTTATAAATTTGTTTTCATTTCGTTCTGCTCATAAATCCAGATCAAAATGTTGAACAATGTCCAAGGACGGAGGAGGAAATAGAGGACATGGCATGCGTTCCCTATGCAAATGTTGTTGGTAGTCTAATGTATGCAATCATATGCACTCGACCATACATTGTCCATGTAGTGGTATTGTTGATTAGATACATGTATATACCTGGAAAGGAGCACTAGACAAATATCAAGAGAGTATTCAGGTATTTGTGTGGCACAAAAGACTATGCTATATGCTACCAAGGAAAACCTAGAGGAGATGGCGAATTAAATGTACATGGCTTTGTCGATGGCGAATGAGCTGGAGATCTGGATCATTGAAGGTCAACCAGTGGAGATGTTTTCAAGATGTTCGGTGGAGCAATCAACTCGATGAGTAAGTGACATGTGGTCATGTCCTTGTCAACAAAAGAAGTTGAATACATGGCGGCCACTCATGGAAGCAAAGAAGCAGTATGGTTTCAAAGGTTGTGTTTAGGAATCGGGTTTGAGCAAAGAGCTATGAAGATAAGTTGTGATAGTCAAAGAACAACATGTCTAGAAAATAACCCAGTGTATCGTTCCAAGACTAATCACATTGATGTACAATACTATTTCGTAAGAGACATGGTTGAAAGAAACAAGGTTCTACTGAAGAAAGTAGACACATTGGAAAACATAGCAAACTCTTTGACCAAGTCTGTGAGTGATGTGAAGTTCTCTTGGTACAGAGAGGCAATGAGAGTTGTTGCCTTGGGTCTGTGAATGAGAGTTCAGAAATCTCACAGTTTCAACAAAGAAGACAACAAGTGGGAGAGTGTTTGGTTGTTATATTCTTTACAGTGAAAGTCGAAGAAATCAACAACAAGTCGAAGGTCGAGGTGGATCGACGGGGTAAATTCAAAGTTGAAGAAATTAAAAACAAGTCGAAGGTCAAGGTAGATCGACCGAGTAAAGTCTAAATCAAAAAAATCGACAACAAATCAAAGAGGTCAACTCACAAGAGGCCGACAGAAGGGCGCATGGAAACAAATTGAATACCTAATGGGGGTCAATTGGTAATCAATTGGTAAACTGACTTAGAGTCAATAGTAACAGAATCCTAAGATTCACGGGATTTGTAGCCAATGATCTGTGAGGATCTGTAATCATTTTTGGGCGCCTTTATTTAAGGTTTTTCCCACTGTAAAGCTTATAAATAAGGCGTGTTGTAATGTTGTAAAATATAATCTTTAGAGAAATCATTTTAAAGGTTGTTGGTCATGCAGATGTAAGCCAAAAATGATGTCAATTGTGTCTTAGGTGTAGACCAATGTCAGGCATGTAACCTTTTATTCTGAAGGAATAAGACAACAAGAGAAAAAACGCTCAAGGAATGTTGATTTTCTCATTTGGGTTTCTAGGGTAAAATATTTGTGTCCTATATGTTTGCTTTGTCATTTACTTTCTTGATTAAATCTTTCTTCCTCTCTTCTACTAGGTTTAGTGTGGAAGTGTTCCTTATTTCCTAACAGAGTCGTGGTCATTTTTTTTAGCAAATCAGAAACTTGGCCACTACTACCAAAGGCCTTGTTACCAACTTATCATTTTTCTTTCCAAGCCTCTACACTACCACTTTCCATAATTCCTCAAGGGAATCATGGAGAACAAAGGGAATGCTAAGGAATTTAAATATATAGCCCTATTGAAGCCAATACCAATTCTAAGTAGCCTACCAGTTTAGAGTTGGGAACTAACTCTGACTCTCAACATAAGGATTTATGGCATTGAATGTTCCACCTAAACGCCAAACAAAAATCTTCTAGACTCTTCATCATGTTGTCCCAGGTAACTTCATCCTCTATAATGGTAAAAAAGAGTCATTGGAAAAGTGGTCATTCACTAGTTGTACAACATCAAGTTTGGGTATTAGGATGATTTTAACAACCTTGCTCTAAAATTATGGCATTTTATAAATAGAATAGGGATTCCAAAGACAACACATACATGGCTAGATATAATGAAAAACCTTGCATGATGCATTGAAATGAATTATCCTCCTTAATCTTGCATATATTAATTGATAGGAAAGTTCATAAAGAGGGTCTCTACAACCTCAATGCATAATGAACTAAAGCTCAAGGGATTAAGCATCACAATGATTAATGGCCACTCAACCTAGTCATAAGAATTCTTGAAGTTGATCTTACTGAAAATAGCATCCATGCCTAAGGTGTAAGCCCATACATTGCCCTCCCATACAATGATAACATTGTCTAAAATGTATCAACCATGAATAAAGCTTGTCTCGACCATGGTAATATTTGACAAAATATACTTGAGATGAAGATATAAGTCTTTTAGAAAAATCACGTAGGAAGCGTTAAACAATGTAACTGGCCTTTGGTTGATAATCAACTCAAGCTCATCGTAGCTTGGGAATAAAATTGAAGAAATATTGGTTTTTTTTGTTAGCTAAATATCCCTGACTTGTAGGATTGGCCTATGGCTGAGATGCCATGACCCAGGGGCATCTAATTCGTCAAAATCACCCAGGGATCGCACTCGGCCTGGACCGCACCAACCCTTAACATGGTTGGATTTGAGATGTCCCCAGAAGTTTTGAATCGGTGACTTCACTTATGGAGTGCCTTAACAACACACTTCCTCACCGACTACTCTACACCATGGGGATTATTGAAGAAATATTGGTTAATGCCCACACTAAAGATTATTTCTCAAGGGATGTTTTATATCCTAGAGTAATCTAGGCCTTAAAAAAAGCCATGTCACCTTGTAAAAATCACATGGGAAACCATCAAGCCTAGACACTTTATCATCATACATCTTATGCAAGTTCGTAATCAAGTGATCTGCAAATAAGCCATGATCACATGCATGCTTTGGTTCCTCTATAATATTAACTAGTTCAACATTGCACAAATGTTGCATGGCCACCTCTCTTTTTTT
>ML806299.1:173090-184331 GCA_009831015.1 Picea engelmannii
TAAAGGGCCTTAGAAACATATGTGAGTTGTCACCCATAAGCATGTAGGAATTTTCAAATGAGAAACATTCATGATAAAATTTTATGCATGCACAATTATTTTTCTCTCCAAGAAATGGCAAATCAAATGGCTCTATGATTAGAAAAAATGGTCATGCCATCAATCCATACAAAATAACCACCATACAAATCCAAGGAGGAAGTGTTCTATCTTGATGACATTTCTAGCCATTAATCTTTTCTATATCAAAGACTTAAAATAAAAGATCATTGATGCTGTAACATATAAAATATAAAATATAATACATTTGGATTTGACTGCAAGAGTGGATTATGATGCCACGGGTGGGGGAAATGGGTGAGATAAATGTGTTTAGTTGACTCGTCGTTTGTCTACAAGAACTTCCCCTTTGGGATATTGTAAATGTGTTTATACATTTAAGAGATTTCTAATATCCATTCTTAAGATGTCAAGCTTCATATATGGATCAAGGAACTGCCACCATTAAAGATAGACATAGAGAACACTTAGAACATGTTATATCAGATTTTCTAATAATTATATTTAAAATTGAAAGAAGGTTTTTTTGGCTTGATTTGAAATATATTGTGAAGAAACAACATAGTTGGTCTAACTGTTCTTTCCAATAAAATACTCAACAGAAGAATAATTACACTTAACCTATAAAGTGTAAGAGAAGAATACCTACACTCACATTCCCTTGCCTTGTGTTGACAAACACAACTCTGAATGGTCAACTATCTCACCTCTCAACATCAAAAAATCAGTGTATGAATTTTCTAGTATGAATCGAAGGAACAAATTGTGTTTACTCTAAACAAAACATGTTAACCACATTTATCAAACATATGTTAACCACATTTATCAAACATAGGGAATATGTGTTACATATTCGAAAAAGTCCAATTCTCCACTTGGAAAATTCATCATACTATTATGATATGTAAACAAACACGCAACCTTCTTCTCTTCTTCATAGTAGAAGCAACCTACTTTTCCTTGAAGCTAGAAACAGAAATTGCATCTCTAAAGAAAAATAAGCAATCTAATTAGAAGAAAACCCTCTTTCTTGCATCTCGAAAACAAAACAAGCAACCTAGCTCTGAAGAAACAACTTTTTCATTCACCTATATAAAGAAATAACTTTTTCATTTACCTAACCTGCAACTTTTCCATCATCTTATATAAAGGAGAGCTTCATTCAGGTGATTGATTTTTCTTATATTCTTTCCATTCTTCCCACCACATCATGAAGCTACTTCCTTCCAAGAAAACATCTGGAGAAATGCTGAGAGTGTTTTCCATCTTTGTTACATCCTCTGGTGAAAAGATTTTCTAGTCTTTGGTGTTGGCCTTGTTTGACATTTTCCAGGTCTTTGACGTCTTGAACTGCGAGATTTTTCTTTCTCTTCCATCCACTTATTTTAGGATTCAAAATCACTTGGCAACTCATGACCCTCCCACTTTTCAATAATATCATCCCAGAAATCTGCAAGCTTAACCCTACGCGTATCAGCTTCAATGTCCTTCTTGTCAAGTCTCTTGAAGGTATCATAATCTTTGATGCCACTGTCCTTCTCACAACCCTCCTTATACCATTCAAGCTCTGCCATGCTACTTTGTTTTAGGCTTAATTCAATAGCTAGCTTATCAACATTTGTGTTATAAGTGTTTTCAGTTTTTCTAGTCTCCTGACCCGCAGTGAACCTGCAACAACACATCTGTAAATTAGTACCATATGGGCAACCGAGCATGGATCCCCCTAAGTTTAGAATTGAGTGCATCGAATTTGAAAAATTCTAGGAGTCAAGGGATATGGACAATGGACAAGTCAGGTCTGAATCCCTCTAAGACAAAATTGTGTGCAATAAATGTCAGTTTTGCACATTTTTGTAGATCAGGAGATTTGAAGGAGATGACCAAAAAACATAATACATTTATTACCTGAGATGAGATAAAAAGAATAGCAATGAAAAGCACTGTATAAGATTAACATTCTAAATGGGATAACTGAGGAGCCTAGCACCCTGAAACCACTTATCTTGCTAAAAACTGCAGATCAAAGGCCAGATTATTGGATCTGCCATTACTGGAATGAATCAAACTCCCATTACTAAAACCACAGCTGGCCTCCCCTGCCTCAACCTAAGGAAGACCAGTACCCGCGGTCGTCCTAGGCAGAAAAGCCTCCTGAGCCTTTGTAGGGAAATGAATGGTGAGAACCTATCATCACAGACCCAGAGCCTGTAATTAAAGGATGGGCCATCCCCAAGGACAAAGACCAGTCTAAAGAATAGTTCTATTTTACCCACCACAAAATTTCAAATGTTCTCCCGTTACTAAAACCACAGTTGGCCTCCACCTAAGAAAGACCAGTACCCAAGGTCGTCTTAGGCAGAAAAGCCTCCTGAGCGTTCGCAGGGAAATGAATGGTGAGAACCTATCATTACAGATCTAGAACCTGGAATGAAAGGATGGGCCATACCCAAGGACAAAGACCAGTCCAAAGAATACTTCTATTTTACCCGCCAAAAGAGTCCAAATGTTTTCCCATAGACACCCCAAACTTCCCTAAAAATTCAATCTTCATCTCCTAAAAAATTTCCTATTAACCCTAATCCTCAATGCTTTGCTTGCCCATCCTTTCAAACATGAACACATAAATGCCTTTATCAAAATGTAAAGAAAACAACCATAATCCTCATAAGAATTCATGGGAGAAAAAAAATCCTTACAGTGGGGTTGATAAGCCTTCTGCCATGGTCTGCAATTGCTGCTTGATTTTCTTGCTTCACATTGGTGTTGGATTTAAGATCTGGTATGTTCCCCTTATAATAAATTTTAATGGATGCCCATTGTTTCTTACATGGAGAAGGAAAGAAGCCCAGAAACAACCTCTCTATAGTTGTGTTTGTCACTATCAATTCAATCATCTGTCCACTTTCTCAATTTCTGTCCGGCGCTTGCAGGGTACGGGTATGCCATGTGTTTATAATCCATGATAGGTATCCAACTTTGAATAGGTATGGAGTTATAAGATATTATAGTTGTTTAAAATGGAGGTTAAGAGGATATTTTAAATAGATTTAATGATTAAGAATATATATTTTAAGTGTTTAAGTGATATTAAGTATTATATATATTTTATATTAAAGTAAAGTAATAAGATTCTTTATTTTAAAAATAAGAAAGTATAAGTTTCTTTATCTTAAAGATAAGAAAGTATCACGTCAATTTTAAAGTGATATTAGGTACTATATATATTTTAAAGTGATATTAGGTATTATATATATTTTATTAAAGTAAAGTAATAAGATTCTTTATATTAAAAATAAGAAAGTATCACATCAATTTTAAAGTGATATTAGGTATTATATATATTTTATTAAAGTAAAGTAATAAGATTCTTTATATTAAAAATAAGAAAGTATCACATTTATTTAATTAAAGTAACAAGTGCCACTGCACGGCTATGTTTCTGTTGAGAAGGTTTTGAGCAACGAGGTCCTGGCTATTGAGTTGGAAATTGAATATTTTGCAAAACCATCAGGTCGAGGAAAATCCATGTATTTTGCAATACCATCAGGCTACCATCAGGCTGAAGAAAATCCTTCCTTCCAAACCACGTTTATATGTATGTAAGATCGTGGTCTATGCCCTGATGAATGGCGTTTTCATATATTGTATAGAGCTCATGAAGTAACATAATAGAAAATCCTTTCTTTGAGACCTCATCTATCTGTATGTAAGATCGTCATCTATGCCTTCATGAATGGTTGTGTTTGTATACTGTATTAGAGCTCATGAATTATCATATTTCTCTAGCAAATGAAGGTGGTTATGCATACACTTATATACAATCTCTCTTGATTCACCTCTACACCATTAGGTGGGAGATTGGGAGGTCATTAGTGCACAAAGGAATTTCTTCCTTTGTATGGATAGGAATCCCAATGGGTAGCTTGTTTCATCCCATATTTTATTTGATTTTGCTATTCCCCCTATTGATCATGCATTATTAAGTATTTTTGTTCAAGGCCAATGAAGCAATAGTAGAAGAAAGAATGAAAAACAAATCCCTAGTCATCCAATTAAAACACAAATCACTAGTCATCTAATTTAGCTAAAACAGAATCACAAAAAGTTTGTGTTGAATAATTTATTTTGCTAAATAGAAGACCAAATAAAAATAGAAGATACTTTGTTATTTCATAAAAATAACATTGGGACTTGTAGGTGGACAAGTGGAACGTAACAAATCAAGTTCCTGTGCACTCAGCCTCAACCGAGAACTTATAAGCCTTCTCTCTCGACTTACTTATAAGTCTTTGCCTCGTTCTCCTCCCACTTATTTCCTTGGCCTATTATCTCTATTACGATTCTTTTTCTTAGTGTAGATCGAGTAGTTTACCTTGCAGTGGCAATATTTTTCTCTATCAACCAATGATTTCCTGTTCATATCTCCTCCGCTTATTATTAAAGTGAACCTGACAGGTTCATGTCTTCCAACTTTACATATGCAATAATATTAACTATGAAATACCATAAAAGACTTAAGTATGTAATACTTTCAATATTCAAAACTTCACTTTTAATTGATCCTCATATATCTTACACGTTCTTCACTAGAAACATTGGATATAAAAGAATATGTCACTTCAATTTAGGGTACTTGAAAGGCTCACATTTTTTTCTGTTGTTCACACACACACCGAACCACATACTTAACCAAATCTGCTTCATAGTTGCACAACCCAGAGTTCGAATACATCAAACAAACGTTAAAGAAAAGCAAATGACGTTGAGGTTTGAGATCTCATATGGTGGGTAAAAATTAAAATAAAAAATACATCCATGGGAAACAACGATGTATTGAATAAAAATTGGGCAATACACTCTCACCCAAAAATATTGTCCATTTCCAATGAAATTGTAGGGTCAAACATAAATGAAGCAACCCTTTTCCATAAGGAAGGAGCCCTGCTCGAACAAAGGAATATACGTAACGATGGAAATGGACGCGGACAGGTGGCACAAACTCTCTGTAAAATCACCCAACCCAGACGGGGGGCTTGTGTCCATCTGTGAGAGGTTGTATGTCAACTCCATTTGAGATCTTCATGCATGCATGCCAATTGTTTTTTATGAGACAACTATGAAAATTATAGCTTCTAGCTTCGTGTACGCCAGTGGACCACGAGTTAAGAAATGAGTTGGGAGCCTATTGTGGTTGTTCTAGTAAATCTGTGAAAGAGAGATAGGTTTTTGTACATATCGATTGTCAAATTTGATATCTCTCACCTAATACTAACATGCATTTAACACATCCAAACTCCAGGATCTAATGATAAGGAGACCATCTTTCTACCTACTACTATTGATACAAAAACAATAGGTGCTTGTCCCTGCAGCGAATCAAACAACAACAAGTGCTTGTCCCTGCAGCGGATCAAAAAACAATAGGCATGTGAATATCTTCTTCAACTTGGGTGTAGAAAGGTCAAGCCCTCTACCTCCACGTTCAGGCATATAAATTTGGTCCTTGGAGTAATAGTGCTATGAGCCAGGCTTCAGCTCAGAGATGGATGTGTGGGACCTTGGAGTAATAGTTCTATGAGCCAGGCTTCAGCTCAGAAATGGATGTGAAGTGAGCATCGTGAAACTGAGTTTCTCCTCCAAGGTAAGATGCCTGACTCGACACTTTGAGCATCATTTTTTCTCATGCTTCACCTCTTTATACCTTCTTCCATCTAATTCCTCATGATACTGTGAACAACAAAAATGACTATCAGAGGTGGGAGTCCCTACCTCCTAACTACATGCAATCTCATGTAAGTTCTTTTTACCCCTAGTTACGTCGGGGGAAGACCTAATCCTACTGCTCTAGACGTTGGGCATATAGACTATCATTCGGGTGGACTTCGTTCCAACAGAGCGTATTATGTGCCTCGTTAAATCCCCTCATTCAATGGATGGTTGAAATTAGGATCTTGGACCCTGTAACTCATTCTTATTTCCTTATATCTATTTTTCCAATTTGGTTTTGGGAAATTGGAATTGGAAAATTCAAAGATATTTCTACAGTAAGAATCTACCCCTCATTAGCTAGTTAATCCAGCCACTCTTTCATAGATACCCGTACTTCATCAGAGGAAGGGTTCATGTGTTGTATGTTAACATACCCAACTCAAGAAGTAAACAAACACGCACATTGTTCGTTGATAGCGATGCAACAATATAACTAAAGTCCCTTTGGACCACCATAGCGAACCTTTCATGATTCTTGAGTATCTTCTGGCTATATTTCATCGAAGGACCTTCACTAAAGTCTTCAAGAGTCTAGTTTTTCTTAAAATATATGTCGATTGTTCTTGTTTTCTAAAGCTATATTTAGTGAAAATGCTTACTGAAAATACCTACTTGTTTCCCTACTTTAGCAGGAACCTTGTGCTATGCTCCATACTAATTCTTACTTTTGACCCTTATATTGGGTCTATTTTGTAAACACAGACTAATATGTTATATTAGATATGTTTTGTAAACAAAAACTAATATGTAAAGTTCAATCAAAGATTACAATTTCATCACAATTTCACCCCCACAATTTCATCCCTTCTTTAATATGTAAAGACAAGTTCACAGAATCGTATATGAAATAGTTGCAGTTCTTGACTTTTGGGTGTTTTCATTCTTCCATAATATGATTTTGTGTGAGTTTCGGTATGTTTGACATGAAAATTGTGGCAATTGTTGCTAAAGAAACATAACTACCATTTCGTACAACTAAGAACAAGTTTGAAGCTTTGGTAAGTAAAAAATAATCAAATTTCTTTGGGGGGGATATTTTTAGTTTTTATTTAATATATATTTTGAATACTTTTAAGTTTTGATACAATGTAATCATTGCCAAGAAATGGCTTAGACGTTACTTTTTTAGCTTCTTTTTGCTTATGCTGAAACATATGAAATTGTTGTTTGAAGGCTAAACTATGTGACTGGATTAGAAAAGAAAACCCACTTTTTTTTTCGTTTTCAATGTTTCTTCTCAGTGTGTGAGGGTTTGAATGCTCAAGCGAAATTACACGGTTTTCTACAGTTGGATTTATGCATTTTCAATCATTTTCAATTGTTTGCAAGAGGATTTTCTAAATTTTGACCGACTCTATTGAGCATGGATATCTTAAAAAACAAATTGAGCGTAAGATAACAGTGTAGTTTTTCTATATATCATCAATCTTCATTTTGAGTTGACTAACTGATTTGGCTATGCGTGATCCTTTGGGAGAAAGGATAAATGTGATCCAGGAGGATATCGATGGCCACCCACCTATTCCAATTGGCTCAAAACATTTTTTTGGCAATTTACTATTTTTAGCTGTTTTTCGGGTCCTAAACTTCTGGGGTCATTTTGAGGGCCTAAACGACGTTTTTTCATGATCAGTCACCTCAATTATCCTTAAAGGCATGATTGATCCTATGAAACGAAGATCCTCGTCAATACCTTTCCAATGAGCTATCCTGCACCATAAATGAAGATCGTATGCAAAAGTTGCGACCCTGAGAAGTTGATGTACTAACTTACCCCAACAGGGCCCACATGACTTTTGGTGCTTCATCTCTTAGGGATAGGTTTTTTGGATGTCTAGGGTTTTGGAATTCATGTTCATTATAAAAATTCTCTTAGAGACACATTGTACTCATCTTCTTATGAATGAGCGTAATCATCACATCTCTTCTCAGAGATAAGCAACCACCATTCTAGCAAGCTTGTTTCCATTCTGCATTTTACAGTTTCAACATATTTCTTATTTAATAGAAGTCAAGTTTTACTGTATCTCTGTTATTATTCACTATGTATCTGTGTTAATATTATAATTTTTTTTTCCTTTCATTCCGCTCATAAATCCGGATCAAAATGTTGAACAATGTCCAAGGACACGAGAGGAAATAGAGGACATGGCACGTGTTCCATATGCAAGTGTTGTTGGTAGTCTAATGTATGTGATGGTATGCACTCGACCAAACATTTATCATGTAGTGGGATTGTTGATTAGATACATGTATATACCTAGAAAGGAGCACTAGACAACTATAAAGAGAGTATTCAAGTATTTGTGTGGCACAAAAGACTATGCTATATTCTACCAAGGAAAACTTAGAAGAGACAGTGAATTAAATGTACATAGCTTTGTCAACGCCGACTAAGCTGGAGATATGGATCACTGAAGGTTGACCAGTGGAGATGTTTTCAATATGTTCGGTGGAGCAATCAACTCAATGAGTAAGAGACATGTGGTCATATCCTTTTCAACAAAAGAAGTTGAATGCATGGTGGACACTAATGGAAGAAAGAAGTAGTATGGTTGCAAAGGTTGTGTTTAGGAATCGGGTTTGAGAAAATATCTATGAAGATAAGTTGTGATAGTCAAAGCAAAATATTTCTAGAAAATAACCCAGTGTGTCATTCCAAGACTAAGAACATTGATCTACAATATTATTTCATAAGAGACATGGTGGAAAGAAACAAGGTGTTGTTGGAGAAAGTAGACACATTGGAAAACATAGCAAATTCTTTGACCAAGTCTGTGAGTGTTGTGAAGTTCTCTTGGTTCAGAGAGGGAATTGGCATTGTTGCCAAGGGTATGTGAATGATAGTTCAAAAATATCACAGTTTCAACAAAGAAGACGACAAGTGGGAGACCGTTTGGTTGTTATATTCTTTGTAGTGAAATTCAAAGAAATCGACAATAAGTCGAAGGTCGAGGTGAATCTACCGGGTAAATTTGAAGTTGAAGAAATCGACATCAAGTCGAAGGTCAAGGTGGATCAACCAGGTAAATTCGAAATCGAAGAAATCAACAACAAGTTGAAGATTTCAACTGACAAGAGGCAGACAGGAGGGTGCATGGAAATCGATTGAAGACTTAATGGAGGTCGATTGGTAATCAACTAGTAAACCGACTTAGAGTCGACTGTAATAGAAACCTGAGATTCACAGGATTTGTAGCCAATGATCTGCGAGGATCTGTAACAGTTTTTGCACATCTTTCTTTAGGGTTTTGCCTACTGTAAAGCTTATAAATAAGGTGTGTTGTAATGTTGTAAAATATAATCTTTAGAGAAATCATTTTAGAGGTTGTTGGTTGTGTATATGTAAGCCAAAAATGATGTTGATTGTGTCTTAGGTGTAGACCAAGGTCATGCATGTAACCTTTTATTCTGAAGGAATAAGACAACAAGAGAGAAAAACACTCAAGGAATGTTGGTTTTCCCGTTTGGGTTTCCAGGGTAAAATATTTGTGTACTATATGCTTGCTTTGTCATTTACTTTCTTGATTAAATCTTTCTTCCTCTCTTCTACTAGGTTTAGTGTGGAAGTGTTCCTCATTTCCTAACAGAGTCGTGGTCAATTTTTTTGCAAATCGGAAACTTGGCCACTACTACCAAAGGCCTTGTTACCAACTTATCAATTTTCTTTCCAACCCTCTACACCACCACTTCTCATAATTCCTCAAGGGAATCATGGAAAACAAAGGGAATGCTAATGAATTTAAATATCTAGCCCTATTGAAGCCAATACCAATTCTAAGTAGCCTACCAATTTAGAGTTGGGAACTAACTCTGACTCTCAACACCAGGATTTATGCCATTGAATGTTCTACCTCAATGCCAAACAAAAAACTTCTAGACTCTTCATCATGTTGTCCCAGGAAACTTCATCCTCTAGAATGGTAAAAAAGAGTCATTGGAAAAGTGGTCATTCACTAGTTGTACAGCATCAAGTTAAGGTATTAGGACGATTTTAACAACCTTGCTCTAAAATTATGGCATTTTATAAATAGAATAGGGATTCCAAAGACAACACATACATGGCTATATATAACGAAAAACCTTTCATAATGGATTGAAATGAATTATCCTCCTTAATCTTGCATATATTAATCGATAGACAAGTTCGTAAAGTGGGTCTCCACAACCTCAATGCATAATGAACTAAATCTCAAGGGCTTAAGCATCACAATGATTAAATGCCACTCAACCTAGTCATAACAATTCTTGAAGTTGATCTTACTGAAAATAACATCCATGCATAAGATGTAATCCCATACATTTCCCTCCCATACAATGATAACATTGTCTAAAATGTATCAACAATGAATAAAGCTTGTCTCAACCATGGTAATCTTTGACAAAATATACTTGAGATGAAGATATAAGTATTTTATCAAAATCATGTAGGAAGCGTTAAACAACGTAATTGGCCTTTGGTTGATAATCAACTCAAGATCATCGCACCTTGGGAATGAAATTGAAGAAATATTGGTTTTTTTTTGTTAGCTAACTATCCATGACTTTTGGGATTGGCCTATGGCTGAGATTCCATGACCCAAGGGCATCTAAGCCGTCAAAATCACCCAGGGATCGCACTCGTCCGGTACCGTACCAACCCTTAACATGGTTGGATTTGAGGTGTCCCTAGAGGTTTTGAACTGGTGACTTCACTTACGGAGTGCCTTAATAGTGCACTCCCTCACCGACTACTCTACACCATGGGGAGTTGGGACTATTGAAGAAATATTGGTTAATTCCCATGCTAAAGATTATTTCTTAAGGGATGTTTTATATCCTAGAGTAATCTAGGCCTTAAAAAAATCCATGTCGCCTTGTAAAAATCACATGGGAAACCATCAATCCAAGGCACTTTATCATCATACATCTTATGCAAGTTCGTAATCAAGTGATCCACATATAAGCCATGATCACATGCATTCTTTTGTTCCTCTATAATATTAACCGGTTCAACATTGAGGGAATGTTGCATGGCCACCTCTCTTTCTTTTGGAAGGCATGAGATTGAAAAGTCATCAAATAATGAGCTAGAAATTCCCATTTCATCATTTGTTGGCCAGTCACCTAACCATTCAAATTCTTGAGAACAACTATTTTTTCACTCGCTGTAATGATCCCAAGCCAAATTCTTTCTTGGAATCACTAACTACTACTGATTTATTGAGTTATTAAGTGCATACAAGATTCATCAACACATGGAGATCACAATATATTCAAATTGTAGAAGCACAAGCAAAGATTTCACCTTTTATTATGAGCAATGTAAGATCAATACAATAGATGGCCGATCTGGCATAAACCTCAGATGGTCGTACAAGCAATAGATATGAGCTGCTACAAAATGCTCCCGCTAATACAAAATAATGCCTC
>ML806299.1:207021-229096 GCA_009831015.1 Picea engelmannii
TTTTCGTCGTCTGTCCACCACTTATCAAACGTTGACATCTGTCCTATTAAATTTTCCACGTGTGACTTGTTTGGATCATCAATGGTCTCTGTCTATATTGTTGCCTCTTCCCATCAAATGCTTATCTATCACCAATCAACTTGAATCGTAACCGACTTGAATCGTATGGCTACCAGATGAATATGAATCAGGCAGAGGTGATAGGTTTTCTCCAACCCAACATTGCATCAATGGGACATGTTTCAATTTTGGGCAGGTTTAAAGTTTTTCAAGCGGACACCATTCACCTTTCAGTCTGTTCACCGACTTACTGCACTACTTGGGTGAACTCCGCTATTAACGTAGATGATGATGCTTCCAGTAGGATAGAGAAATTTTGTGACATACTCTCTTATACATCCCCTTTCTTGCGGCCATAAATATTTTTTGTGGCAAAAATTTTGCAGCCAGAGAAATTCTTGTAGGAACCCACAATGCCCTCCATGTTGCAACCTCAGTAAAAGCTACATTTTTCTCATTGTAGAAGCAACATTTTTTAGATATGCAACTTCTGAATAGGTTTCCCATGGAAAAGGGAAAATGGGTCTCTTTTGTTTTATCATTTCACGCTATGATAGCTAAGATGTTATCAATCAAAACTTTGGGATTTTTCTAAAACCACAGGTGGGCGGTTTCTTACTTATTTTGTTGCTTTTTACAAACGTTTTCATATTTGTGTGAAGTTTTCTTAAATATTTCCATGTAGGAATATTGGATGGTTTGCTTATTTTTTTACACAACAAATATGAACCTGGCAATAGTGAAAGATGATCCACAAGGCAAAGGGAACGATGGAAGTTCAAACTCTGTTTAATGGAGGAAGGGTTGAACATGCCTGATAATAAAAAAAAAGATGTAGCCCCTGCCTTCGCCCCATGCACATTGATTTCAATCTCCTTGGCATGCCACTTTCATACTCCTTCCCATAGTCGATTGAGACAATTCAATAGGAATGGCTATAGATCAACGATATTAATGGACTCTTTCCTTCGTAAAGCTACAAACTTAAAGTCATTCATTAAAAAATCCATTCCCAATGTCTATTGATAGCATTACTTATGACTTTCATAACCACATTGCCTACACAAAGCTTCCATTATCATCATTATTGTTTCCTAAAACCTGCATGACGTGCAATCTCTGGAAATGCCAAAGAATTCTTCGAAATACTTGTGGAAAACCGAGCATGCTTCTACTCAGAGAACCCAATGCAATCGGTTAGGGTTTCTACAAGCTTCAATATTAGCAAAGAAAAATTCCAACACTAGAGGGACTATTTGAGTTACCCTTGTTATCCTCTGGAGGAAGTCATGGGCTCTTGGCTTGAAAAACCTACAGGCTACATGTAATCAACAAATTTTTTATCTCGTATACATTTCGCTAGACTAGACATGCAAAAAACCCTGTAATAACAAATAACTCGTTTGGTTGATCATTTTTTTATAGAGAAATTGTAGGAAAGTACTTTTTTTAAGTAAGAGCACCGATTTTAAGGCTTCTATCTGTAATTTTTGAGGCTCTAGGGCTCGATCCAGATTACTTAAACAGAATTTTCGAAAGACACAACTAAGCGATGGTTATAAAATACTATCCATCATTCCCAAACCCCGATCTTACCTTTGGTTTACCAGGCCATTCAAATCTAGATGGCATCACTATTTTGATGCAAGACAAAGCCAACGACTTGCAAGTTCTCAAAACCGGAAAGTGGGTTGTTGTACAACCCCTAGCTAATGGACAGGGAGCTATAATAGAATACACTTTTCCTTTCAATTTACACTTGTTTATGGTATTAATGCTAATCTCTTTTTCAGATGTGTGTTTTGAATATAAATAAATAGGTCGTGAGCAATCGAAGATTTAGGAGAGCATCGAGCAGTAACAAACGCCTCCAATGCACGTATATCAATTCCTATGTTTTGTACCTCTACAGAGGATGCCTTTATTTCTCTTGTAGCATCCCTGGTTGAGGAACAACATCCACCTATTTACAAAGGATATAAATTTGAAGAGTTTTGGAAAGCCTTTTGGAGCCAGGTATTAGGGAGGAAGACTTTGTTAGATACTTTCAAGATTGAATACACAGAGTAAATGAATTTAGTTGCATAATGGTCTAGTTCTTTCCACTCTCACATGAAAAGAAAGAAAGTACGTCTTTCCATAAACTTGGAAACTCTAAGCTCCAACTTCGGCCCATCATAGAAACTGTTTTGAATATCTACAAGATTAGCTTGATTATTTAGGTTAGTCCAAGATTTAGCTCAACCAAAATTTAAAATTTGGTTTATTTTCTTTGTGACACTCTAAAGCTTTTGTCATTAGTAGTTCAATGGCTTCTTGATGTGTTAGATACCCACATACTTAAAATGTTGGTGGTTATTCATGTTTATTATTTTACATGTCCAACTCCACCCATCTTAACTAGGTAGAGTGAACAAGATCGTAGGATGCTTCTTATGTGCCAAGATTAAAGGCATAACAAGTTGTTGTACAATAAACAATGAATTCTAGGTTATGGAAGGTGTTTCATTATCCAATTTGTGATCAGATAAGAGTGCAACACTTAGTAAAGAAAGATTTCTTATGTGCCAAGATTAAAGGCATAACAAATTGTTGTACAGTAAACAATGAATTCTAAGATTAGGAAGGTGTTTCATTATCCAAGGTGTGATTAGATAAGTCACCTTAGTAAAGCAAGAAACTATAAGGAAGTAAGATAGATTAAATTGATGTCACTTGTAAACTAGGTTTAATTTATACATGAACATTATAAATTTTAAATGAAAACTAATTGAAAAATTAGTATGTAAAAATCATGATTTTTGTATAATTTTTAGTGGAAAAATTAGTATGTAAAAAATCATATCTTTATATATTTTAATGGAAAAATTAGTATGTAAAAAATCATAATTGAAAAACTAATTGAAACCTTATAATAATTACATAAAAAAAAATTAAAAACCATATTTTTGAAAATTGAAATTAACTGTTTTTATTCTTTCCATTTCTTTGAGTGGAGAGTCATTAAATAAACAATTATTATTTTTTGATTGTATGCACTTTGGTAATTGTGGTTGTGGAACAACTTGTATATGATTGTGTATATCAAATCCATTTTGCAAGTTTGGGATAATGAAGCATTTGTGTTAAGGATATCTACTATTTTTAACAGTTTGAAATAATATGTAGATTATTTGATTCATTCATTATAAAAGATAATAAATGTTTTTTTATTTTTTTATTTTTACTTAAATTGATAATCAAATTCAAAGGGTATATATCTGTAGTTGCATAAAGAATACTGAGGTGCTCTAGAGTCAAATATACATAAAGGGTGATAACATTTAAAAGAAAATTAAATTAGCTCAAATCCATCTTAAATTAATTAAGAATAGAGAGAGATCAAACTTCTTGAGGTGTAATTTTTTTATCTTTTAATAAAAAATAATTAATACATGATATGCAATTAAATAATAAAAAAATTAAGCTTCAAGAAATTTGATCTTGAGTGCTTCATAGATACAAATTTAAAATGGCTCTAGGTTGGTGTTATATATGTAAATGAATTTGTTGATTGTGAGTTTTTTCTATACAATATTTCAACAATAAGAACGGAGAACCATAACTGGAGAGGCATAGTTATTAAACTTGCACAACTACTTAGAAATTATTTCTACAAAGAAAAGAATCTTGCACAACTACTTAGAAATTATTTCTACAAAGAAAAGAAATTGCTATTACATATCAAATGGCATGTCCATTCCCATTAGTTGGTTGTATTTGATAATGCGATCTTTAAGTTTCAGTGCTTTTATGTCTCTAACAATGTGAACTAGTTTGGAAAGGATCCACAACAACAAGTGTTGGCTACTCTTTCATTTTCTTCTTCATTATCAATCAATACCCAATTCCATGCCAATGTGAATGCATGTCTCCACTAATTAATTGTGCTTTTGAAAAATAAATAGATGAAAATGAATTATAAAAGCAATTTCACTAATGATCTCATTTATAAACTACTACCTCATATATTCATTGGAATTCCCAATGACACACCAGGAAGCCTGGAACTTGGGTACAACATGAATAATTTGTATTACCAAACTATCTTTTATTGTATATGTTATACCTTCTGATGGGAGCCACTATTTGAAATTATGCCAATCTTTCACATTTACAATGACCGCTTCATTCCCTTTCCTTCCTTCATACTGAATATTGATGAATTTAGTTTTTTCAAAACAATTAACAGATACATTCTCTTCCTTAACAAGATGCCACATCCAAAAAGAAATGCTTCCATGATGTCTTCCAATAAATAATAATAATAATAATCTATTTTTAAGGTCACGGTCAAGCCAACAGACCAAATTGGTGTATGAGACCCCCTTGTTTTGTGGGACAAGGGACCCCCCTCCGCCCAGCGATTTGACTGGTAAAGTCTACGAAGGTATACATACCTTACCCCCTTCTAGATTTGAACCTGTGACCTCTTAAGATGAAACACATGTTCTTAACCATTAGGCAACCTTCTTAATAATAATAGATGTAGGAGTACAATCACTATAATTGCTTTCAATGGAGATTGTTATGCCATAGGGGTATATGCTTATTCAATGCCACAATTTTGAACATGTGACTACGATTGGCTTTGTACACATAAGTTAGTTATTTAGTGTTGTTCAATTTTTAGCATGTGACCACATTGAGTAGACATAGATACAAGGTATTAGCTAGCACACTATTATTATGCATTCATTTTATGATTAAATGATAATATTTTAATGGTGTATATGTAAATTAATTACATGGAAAAATAAAATTCTAAATATGCAATAAAGTTTTTTTTTAAATTTTCTGTACAATATACAATGTGGAAATCTACATAATATTATTTTTATTACAAAAAATCTTTAAATTATATGTAACACATCTCTCTACATGCATCTAGATTTTAAAATTTGTACAAATCTTATATTTTTTTATATATATATTTGGAAACATGTTTTATAATATGGTTTATTTCATTAAATATTTTTTCGTGAAATATGATGGTTACATAAAACTTTTCCACTTCTGTGTCTACTCTTCCACATTGCAGTTTTGTTATTCATTGGCTATTCTCTTAAGCATGTGTATTCTGCTTTAAGTTTTTACCATAAATTTATAATATTTTTAGTAACATATATATCTTGTGTTTTCTTCGGCGTTCCCTTTTCCCTGCTTTAGGGGTATGCTAATTTGTATAGATATTCATCTTTCTATGTGTGTGTAGAGACTAGGCCCTACCTATTTATATAGGCATGCATCTTTGCATGCTCGTGTAGAAATAGCCAATAATTTTGGCACTTTTTCAGTAGAGAGTGGGAACCTTACTTATCTACATATTTATTGTTTTATATTTTTTATAAAGAAATGACACAATATTTAAAGGAGAGGTGGTTTTTTTATTGTAATATTTCACTTCTTGACAAGTATCACATTCGGTCACAAAAGTGTGTTGACAAGTATTATATTCAGTCACAAAAGTGTGGATGTTTTGTTTCATGCCTTTTAAGAAAAAAAAAAGGTTGATCCATTCATATGTTTTGTGAAAACCTGAATGCTCGACTATTGGTGAAGCATGAAGTTCACAGAGCACAATGGATTTAAGGTAAGATTGTTTGATTAAATACATGCAACATTTATAACAAGGCTCCTCATTGTGCCTAGAGTATCCTGAAGATGCATGAAGATCTTGTTTTAATTGTTAGATCAAGTGAGAAAATTTGGGATCTTGGAACCATTCTTGATGAACAACTTTTAACCAATCTACTACAATGAAGGAGAGGGAAAAGAGGGACCCGTCTTCTTCATATTTCCATGAAAGAGAATCAACAACCACATTTTATTTTCACTTCTTATAAATGATCTCATAATCATAGCTGAACATTTTGGTCAACCATTGTTGTTGCTCAATGAATGAAATTCTTCGTTCTAAAAAATATTTGAGGCTACGATGATCTATTTTAATTTGGAAGCATTGCCCCGACAAGTAAGGATGTCAGAGATCCATCGCATGTAGAATAGCCAACATTTCCTTTTCATAGGTGGATTTTCCCAAGTTTCTCTCAAACAGTTGTTTTCTAGTGAAAGCCAAAGGTCTTCCATATTGCATGAGAACGACCCCAATGACTTTCCCAAAATAATCACATCCCAAAACAAAAATATTTGTGAAGTTAGGCAGTGCCAAAACATGAATCATACACATAGCCTCTTTCAAGGCTTGGAAGGATTGATCAGCAGTTGGAGTCCAACTGAAAGCATTGTTTTTAAGGAGAGCAGTGAGGGGGGTTGCAATTTTTCCATAGTTTTGAACAAACTTGCGATAATATCCAGTTAAACCCAGGAAACCTCTCAAACTTTTAAGAATTGTTGGACTGTAACAAACCCTCTGTTACGACAACAAATAATGAGTACAAAGAGGTAAATATTTAAAAAAAACAAAAAAACTTTAAGACAAGTGACATGCATCACAACATATATTAATAACTACACAATCAATTTCATCACAATCAAGTGAAAGAAACATCACTATTATTCAATAAACCATATCTCATAAAGACAACATAAGGAAGCTACCCGTCCAACCTATCCTGCATGTTTAGGACCTCCAAGACACATAAACAACGCTCAAGTCCAGGATTCATCCGATTTATTTTGACCATTTAAGGTCTCAGGACTGGCGACTGTTATGAGGAACAAGGAGGTATCTAAATCCCATTAATCCAATCATAAGCCGAAATTCAACTAGATTTATCAACCATATTTAACCATTAAATCTTCATGGTGCAAATAAAATAAACTACTTTGCTAATCAATCTTTCAAGCATTATTAAGTGCAAAGTTCAGTAAGAGAAAAATACATAAGGATTAATAAAAACCACAAGAGCATAATTACAATCTATGTAACAGACATAGATGTATTTCTCATCATCATTAGTATCTTGTCAATGTCAAGTATCATTTATCAAGTGATTCAAAGTTCTATAATGAACAACCCCTAAGTAGGTCAACTATATATCTTAATAATATGATATATATTATTTACAGATGAATAAGGAATTCAATATTAATTTACATACCCATTTATAAAACCCCAAAAGAAGATTAAAATCTTCCTTAACCAAAACATACAAATTCAATCTTAATTTATATATCCATTTATAGGGAACCATAAGAAGATCAAAATATTCTTTAAGCAAAGGATAAAGATTCAATACTAATTTACAATCCAATTATAAGACCCCATAAAAGATTAAAATCTTCTTAAGAATTACTCTAAGATTTCAATACTACTTTAAGTATCTTTTTAAAACTATAAGAAACCAATCATAATAAGCAAATAAATAAGAATTCAAGGTGCTTTGCATATTCATTTAAAAAGAATTAAAGAAGGTCAAAACACATTAAGTAATGTATAAAGACTTCCCAACAACTTCATGTCCATCTATAAAGATTATAAGAGATCACATCATAACAAATAATATGTAAAGATTTCAAGCTAATTTACATATCCCTATACAAGGAATTTAAGAAGATCATATATAAGCAATATATAAAGACTATATAAGCCATCTTACATATCCATTATAAGGACTATAAGAAGATTCAATCTCTCCATGTTATAATTGTTAAGTAGACGAGAAACTTTTGTTTATCTCAAGCAACGTTTAAAGGAAAAATGATCTTCAGAAGAGCACCTTAGCAATAAGTTTAGACCACAAGAACCACATAAATATCTTCAATACATTTCATTAAGAGTAATCAATCAGTCAATTAAGGATCTGGACCTAGGTGATAAGATTAACACACAACTCTCCCAACCAACAGGGTTCTAGAATCTATTCCATCCCTTAATATGGCGCACAACAAAATCCGACACTTGTTCCAAACCTTAATCCGACGCACAATAAAGTCTGACATTCTTTCCAGACCTTAATCTAGCACACAACACAGTATGACACTCGTTCCAGACCTTAATTCGACACACAACACAGTCTAACACTCGTTCCAGACCTTAACCTGACACTCAACACAGTCTGGCACTTGTTCCAAACCTTAGTCTGGCACACAACATAGTCTGACACTCGTTCCAGACCCTAATTTGACATTCAACACAGTTTGGCACTCATTCCAGACCTTAATCCAACATTTAAATTTTTGAATCGATGATTTAATTTCAACAGGAAGCGAAATCAAGATTTCACTAATTGTTAATCCCTAAGGGAAGTAGATAGTAGATTAATATAGAGGCTGCCAATTTGATGCTTACATCATGAATCAAATCCAAATAAACATCACAACAAAAATTCAATCACTAGTGAAAGCAGGTCAAGGGAGATTTAAAATTTAATAATCAAACCAAGGCATCAATCAAGAAATTGTACATTGCATATACATATATCAACTAGCAACCATTGTTCATTTTGAGAATTTTAAATGACAACAATTACCAAAATTCACTTTCTAGATCTCTCAAAACTAACAAGGAACTTTTCAAATCAAACTTGGAATTAAAAGACAATTTACGGTGGATTTCTAAAACTTTTATTATACAATTAAAATCTGAATGCAATTACAAATCTCAAATAAAATATTGTAATTGACGATGAATAAATCGAAGATGTTATTCAACAAATGGCACTCCTTCCTTCCTATTGCTTGCTAATCACAAAGACTTCACTGATACCTCCCAACCAATGCTAGGGGTACTCTTATTCCCCCTTAGACTTAGCCACTCTTCTTCCCCCTTAGCCACCGATATCTGCGTTACCCTTGAGATATAATTTGAGTATTATTTGATCCAGGTTCCTAAGTAAACTTAATATCTTCCCACAAGGTAAGGTACAACCCTTTGCTAGCTTGGCAAACCTAATGGCTGAACCAATGTAGGGGATGGATGAGAGGGAAAAATATGAAAAGTGATAAGTATGGTGGGAATGGACGATGACCTTTCATGAACCCACCCAGTAGAAACTCAAACCCTATGGGAACCAACTTGTTAGGGAATCCTGTCATTCCCCCTAGGTGTGGACAAGTGGAAAGGCATAAGGTCCAAGCACACGTCAGAATTAAAAAGAATTAAATGCACATATTCAAATGTTTTGAGAATCATAGTGACACATACCATGATACCTGGACTCATTACCTCATGGAGCAAGACCCACTGTTGCTGAATGACAAGGCCAATGGGATGGATGTTGTTGTTGCTGACAAGGTGGAGGCGCTGAAGGATAAAAATGGGCCCTCTAGGGCTAGTCTCAAGTCAATATGGCTCTCGGTACTCCATGTCTAGGACTTGTGGGCCTCAAGACATAATCTCCTTAGTTATCCCTAGGCTAGGGGATAACATCTGGCTCCAACATGGGGACATGTGCTCACCGTAGAGTGCATGGGAACCTCAACATATCTGGCATGAACTGTGACCTTCTTGATCTCAAAAAATCATTAGTAATCATTTGGGGTGGTGATATCACCCCTGGCTCATATATGGTATAGAAAATGAGAGTAAGCAAGCATATATACAAATGGAAATAAAACTACTCCAGCATGAGATGCAGATGGTATATACAATGAATGAAAAATTCCTACCTACTTACATCTACGCACCTGTTGGATGAATGTTAGGTGCAGTCAAATAGCCAGTGAAACCATCCTAGCAATGTCTCACAATACCTGCCTATGTGCTTCATCATAAACCCAAGAAGTGATAAGTTAAGAACACAAATAACATGAGTTAAAAAATGTGTTGTATCATTGAAAATCATAAGGTCTAGCTCATGGAAGAGGGAGGGAGGGAAAAAGTAATGCCAAGTCATACTCTTAGGAAAGTGCTCAATCCATCTCAGAAAGGGATCGTGAAAAGTCAAAGGTTCAAAATAATGACTCAAAGAGTCTGATCATTTTCTACCTCAGATGTCTTCACAATCTGAGGCCTGGGAAGGGATTAACAAGAACCAAAAGGATGACCAACAATTCCTTAAGGGGGAGCTGGAAGATTGTGATAATAAAATTCTTCCCCCAAAAACCAAAAGGAGGCTTTGTCCTACATAAGAATTGGGATAAGGGACATGTTTCCAAACCATACCCTCAGTGACATAGCGAGGTAAAGTAATCAAAGGGAGGTATAAAATATCATCACTAGTATTATCCTTTAGGAAAGAAACTTCCTCACTCTCATCAGGATCTGAGAAAAAAAATGGTCGATAATATTCTTCATAGAATAAATTCGAATGCTTAGAGGATTACTCATCCAAATCCTCAAGGTATGACTGAAAATTATCAGGAGGATATAGGACTAGGTCATCCCTGGGTGTTTGCAAAGTGTCTGTAATTATATCATCTCCTTGTTGCCAACTGTCAAAATTAGTAACCTCATATGATGGTTGCAAAGGAAACTTCTGGAAATGACCTCCAATGTCATAAATGGGATCCTTATTAGAACCAAACACATCCCACTTATTCCTTCCAACATGTATGAAATCATCAATATTATCGACTATGTAACTATATTTATCATAACATGAAGGATTTAAAGCATATAAGGGCTCATCTAGGACCTCTTCACTTTCCAAATCATAAAATAAAGAATCATCAAAATTTTGGAAAGGAAGTTAACTCACCGTGTTTATTTCTTCTTGTGTAGGAGCTTTGAGGACTTGGGTGACTTCATCAAATGAAACAACATGAATTATTGTTTCGTCCTCGTGACTTTCCCCTACATCTTCAACTGTACAACAAGGGGAATCTACCTTGCCCGAGGATTCCATTTCTCCTTCACTCTCTAAATCACAGAATAAGGTATTATCAAAATCTTGAAAAGGAATGTGACTAACCTCATCCTCTTCTTCTTGTGCAAGAAAAATGGGATTTTGGATGGCTTCATCATAGGGATGAGGACACATTAATACTTCATCATCGTGTTCTATATCCTCAAGTACTAGCGCCTCAACCACGTCTCCATTATTCTTGGCAGAAGAATCAATAATCCTTTGCTCTTCCTTGTGGGATTGGAAAACCTCATCGAGATCCTTCCCCTTAGCCTCTTGTTGGTTGATGGTTTGTTCCCCCTCTTTTTGGAAATAAACAGTAAAGGTCTCAAGGGAAACTAATATCTCCAAACTAAGAGTGTCTGGGGTAAATAGGTGTCCTTCCTGGGACAAGGAGATATTTTCCTCAATTCTTTTAGCCATGTCATGAGCTTCATGGAGCATTCTTAGGACCTTTTTACTGAGTGGAAACCCTAGATGCACCAAGAGTGCATTGGTATAGATATGAACGATGTACTTGTCTTCGAGATGATGGCTTCTAGGAATTTGATATAGTATGTCCTCAAACCTATCCTGGAACTATCTGACATTTTCATTCTTATTTTTTTTTATATGCTCGAGTCTTTTTAGTAGTACTGGGATGTCTTCCAACTTAATACCCCATATTTTGAGAAAGGTTTCTTCCAATTGTTCCATAGATGTGATGCTAGCATCAGGGAGGTTGTCATACCACTTCCTAGCATTTCCATGAAGAGTGGGAGAGAAGAGTTTCATTTCCAAATCTTCAGCATCGTCATTGATAGGGTGGAATTGAAAGAAAGCCCAGAAATCAACCATGTGATAGTCGGTTCTCTCCCCATCACTACCAGTGAATCTAGGGAGCCAATTTACAATCTTAGGGGGCATTTTCCTAGGGTATCCCAGGATTTTACTCATGTCCAAGGGTTTGAAATTTCCCAGGTCTCATTGAGAGGTCATGGTTGGCTTTGTCATTAGTGGAGTTTCCAGATAATTTTCTTGAAATTATCAAAGGTATGAGGGGATCACCCTCAGTGGAGTCGCCAGGTAAGTTTTGTTAAGTAAAGGATTTTTAGGAAAGGCTTACCGAGAAGTGTCGACTTTGAGGAGGATTGACTCAATGTTCCTCGGCAGTGGCACCAAAATGTTATTGTGCAATTTGTACTTATTCCAAAGGAAAAGGTTAAGGGAAGGAAAATTGGCGTAACAAGAGGTTATCCTATCACTGTCACCTCAACATCATACCTCTTTCTATTTAGGGTTGATGTCCCCGATGACCTGGGGGTTTGAGAAGGCAAAGGTTAAAGTGTCTATAAAAGTATCCCCTCTCACAAGTCACACTGATCAGAAATTCCCAAGGTTTTAATCAATGAAGTAATGAAGTGCTTAGATGTACCTTCCTAGAATAAGGAAACACGAAAATGATATCTTTTGCAAGTACAACTTCTTGTTAGTACTTCATAAAACCATGGAATTATCAATAAAAGAAATAGTTTATATATGATGAAGAAAATAGAATTTTATAACAACAATGTTTATAAGATGATTGCTTCACAACAAATTCCTTGAAAGAGCTTTGCAATGACCAAAAATAATCACTCATGAATAGCAAAGTACTAACATTTGTCAAAATCTAATTAGGCAGTGTATAAATCAACTCTACAATTTCTTTTATGTGCTTTTAATGCTGCAATAGATGGTTGTAGCTTACTTTTTTAACAACACCAAGTAGGTTAGTAGATTAGCCTATTTTAGGGTTAGGAATAGTTAGTAGAGAGTTTAAGGTAAAAATTTTGAGAGTAGTTTTCATCAATCACTCAAGTGTGAGGCATAGATCATTGTTTTTAGGGTAAATGGAGTCTCTTTTAGCAACGACAATCTTGAAGGAACAAATTGATAATAAGAGAGATAAATACAAGAAGGTCAATGATTGAAGTGTTGGTAGCCCAAGGCTTCAATCACTAAACCCTAGGGGGGAAATGGCCACTAGGAAGTAGGTAACCCTAGGCCCTAGCGATTTTACTCCTTCTTTAGATCAAACATGAAGTAGATGATGGCTAGATGAAGCAAAATATGCTTGTGTGTTGCAATGGAAAGGCACTTAGCACAAAGCTTCAAGAAAATAGGGTTTATATCATAATCTAGTAGGTGAAAGTTATAAAGGAAAGAACAAGAACATGTGCTTTAGCCTCCTAGGTTTTTAAGCTAACAATTTCATAATCTTAGAATAAATGCAAGATAAATACACCATAACCATTCAATGAAGAAGAATTGCATAAAATTTACTTGCATTCACCAAGAATCATCTAGCAATAGGCCTAGTTGAAGACTTCCACCAAGAAAAATGCTAAAACACACTAAAAATAGCCTCCTTCAAGAAGTGCACACCAAATTTCAGCCAATAAACCCTAATTAGGGCACAAATTTCAGACCTCACTTAAGTGTGAGTGAAAGATGATGAAAAATAAGAGATATGTTTCCTTATTTATACAGTTACAATGACCTTTAATTTACAAATTAGGTTAAAAAGGCCACATGGCCAGTTTATATGTAATATCCAGTTTTTACATAAAGATGACAAATTAAACCCTAAATCAAGTAGAAAAGGTGATGTCATGCCCCTTTAGGGTGATGCTATGCCTCTCTGGTGAAATGTTGGCCTCCAAGAGTAAAACGTTTGGCCTCCCAAGTCCTCTGGACCAAGCCACACATGCCACGTGGCACACAACTGCCTCCAAAGTGTCCATCAAATGTTGGGTGATGTCAAGGGTCACAGAGGTGACGTCATGAGACTTCCAAGGCCAACATCATAGTGGGAGGGAAAGACCCCACTAGTTCCAGGCCTTCCAGGCTGTATCCAGTGGAACGTCCCCCTCTCTCTCCGGTGCAAGCCTCTGACATGTGTCTGCCCCTGGCTGGGGTCTTGGCATCCATCTGGTGGGATTTTATCCCTATGGAGGTCCGAACTAATCATCTCCCCATGTGTATCTGTCCGTCGGGTGTGGCCCTGCAACAACAACAAGTACGCCCTCCATGGGCTCATAAGTCACAGGGATCATAATCACATATAATAATCAAGTTATGTAAACATGTGCATAAAACCCCCTTTCCCAAACAAGTTCTCAAAGATGTTATGCTATTCTAGAAGCTAGGTTTGGAGAGGATGTGAAGAGGTCCTACTGGGCTAATTCTCATTGGAAATGAGATGTTTCCAGGTTAAGACAAACCCAGGCCATGTAAGTGGATGAGGTGGTGTAGGGATGTTTGAGCAATGGGTGCAACGATGACATGGGAATGTATGGATTACCTGTGGGTGCCTATGAAGAGGGTGAGCTGCACCTTGTCATGGATGCAAATGTTTCCAAGCCCATTCAATGCCTTTTATCTTTTTATCTTATTGTTTTTTTCTTTCAAGAGACTAGTTAGGAGACATTGCCTTGGCATGGTGACCAGTGGTGACAATGTTACCCACAAGCATTTCATGGAGATAAGAAGGTTGGCTTGTGATGAGACCCCCTTTATGTTGGCTTTGCCACCAAGAGCCACTACCCTGGCGTGGTGACCAATTGAATGGTAGTGTCATACCATTACATGCCCATGGTCCTAATAGGTTGGCTCGTGATGAGACCCCCTATCCTCCAACTAGGTCTTAATTTTATTATTTTATGGGTCCCTCTGTTTCTCATTGAGAATCCTTTTATTACTTTCTCGGGGATCCCTAGGCGAAGCATATGAAGGTTTTGTTCTTTTTGGATTTTATCTTTTGCTAGCTAGTTTTATCCTCTGGGCTATTAGCCCCTTCTTCCCACAAGGTAAAGTACAACCCTTTGTTAGCTTGGAAAAACCAATGCCCAAACCAATGTAGGGGATGGATGAGAGGGAAAAAGATGAAAAGTGATAAGTATGGTGGGAATGGACGATAACCTTTCATGAACCCACCCAATGGAAACTCAAATCCTATGGGAACCAACTTGTTAGGGCATCCTGTCATTCCCCCAGGGGTGGACAAGGGGAAAGGCATAAAGTCCAAGCACATGTCAGAAGTAAAAAGAATTAAATGCATATATTCAAATGTTTTGAGAATCAGAGTGACACATACCATAATACCCAGACTAATTACCTCATGGAGCAAGACCCACTGTTGTTGAAGTACCAGGCCGATGGGATGGATGCTGTTGTTGCAACTAACAAGGTGGAGGCATTGAAGAAGAAATATGGGCCCTCCAGGGCAAGGATCAAGTCAATATGGCTCTCGATACTCCATGTCTAGGACATGTGGGCCTCGAGACATAATCTCCTTAGTTATCCCTAGGCTAGGGGTTAACAATGGTCATACATTTTAGACGAATGTGAAGCAGTTTTATAAACCCACAGAAGGGAATGCAAAATATCAAATTAGAAAGCCTCATCACTTATGTATTCACAAATTGAAAGCATTAATTAGGTACAATCCATATGCGCATGTGGTTGACTACCTAGTTCTTATTGACCCAATGGAAGTTCCTAGTAGGGATGAATTTGATATATCAAAATGTTTTGACAAAAAATATTATGTGATTGGAGGAAATCATTTTGCAGAGGCTAGAAGAGAATTGATGCAAGAGTATCCCAATAAATATCTTTTTGTGACAATCAAATGTATAATTTATGTTGGTTTAACAGATACATAAACAAAGTTATCGGTATGGGATCATAAAACAAAAAATGATTATAGGATGTCCATGAATTTCATTCAAAGGGTGAGATTTATCCATCGTGAGTTTTCTAAAATATGTGGTGGGAAGCGATCAAATGCTGATGTGAAGTTTCAAAAGCAATGTTGTATGGAAATAGGCTTCCCAATTGATGAAGAAAATGTAAAAGAAAAAAATTGCAAAGGAAGTGATGCATTTAGAGTTGTGGATAGCTATTTTCTATTGGGATTTAGAACTAGGTAGGTATGGGATTTGGTAGATGAGATCTTCAATCTATGGGAAAATATTGGTATAAAAAATAAAAGGGTTAAGAAGACTAAACCTTTAATATGTAGCACAAGTAAGACAAGTCCTGAAATCAAGAATCTGCAAGAATATATGACTATAACACCTTGGAGAACAATACAAGAAATGAAGGATGAGACACTTATCATAACTATATTATCACATATAAGGTCGGGTGAATTATCAATGGAATAAATGTGTGATGAATTTAAAAAGTAAGTTTGATGAGTTATTTCTTATTTATGTTAAATGATTAGAAAAACATTTTTTTCATTTTAACATATCAATGTTCTCAGTATTTTGTTATATATATCATTATAACATTATTTATTTATTTTATTTAGTCACAAGGTGTATATGAGAATATAAGAGGAAATGGCTAAGATGTTGAATGAAAAGAGTTGGGATGATGTTAGAGTCAACTATCCAGATTCAAGCTCTACAACAACATTGAAACAAGTTTTTGTTACATTCAAAAATGTATGTTGATTCATTACATTCATATTATTCGTTTGTAGGTTAATTTATTTCTATTTTATTTGTTATAGATATATAACTATATGTTTGTTCGTTTAATTAAATATGTCAAAGAAGAATGCAAATGGAGTACTTGAAAGTTTCAAAAGTTTTATTCAAAAAGCCAAGTTTGAAAGATAAAGAAAGAGACGTGCTCGAAATGTTGAACTTGATGGCACCCTTGATTACTATATTTGGAATGGGCTCAATACTATTCAGTATAAAGTGATATTAGGTGATTGTGAAAAAATTGCAAATATTGTTCCTAAAACTGAATACTCCCTAGTTATTGTGGATATTATTCCTGGTTATAATATCCAAAACATTGGATATGATGGTGAGCCCTATACTTACCAAACTTTCAATAAAGTGGTTATGGGATTTATGGAAGTCACAACATCACCATTTTGGAGATTTCTGGTTTTTCATTCAGACACACAACAATGATTAGTACAATCAAGCTTCAAGGGAAAAGAAAAGACAAGGATGCAGCTTTATTGGTAAGATATTGAAAGCGTATGTTTAACGATTAAGATTAGAAATCAATTTTTTTAATTCACAAGTTAATTGAATTTGCACTTATTTATGTTGCAGGCACATGCCTAATATTCAGAGCTCCAATAGAGAACCATTTATATGTGATATTGAGAGCATACATCTTGCAATCTGGACAAAAGATTAAATTCTTATGATTCTATTATTTTCAATGTAAATGATGGAGGGAAGCCTAGTAGTTTATTGGTTTACAATGTTGTGATTAGAAAGATAACATATGAGGAAAATAATTATAAAGGAGAGATTGTTAACATTTATAAAAAGCCACAAACACTAATTAATTATCTTATAAATACATTTTCAAATGAAGGAGATTGAGTTTTGGATTTGTTCTTAGGTTTAGGCAAGACTTATGATATAACATTTATAAAATCATATTTCAATCTTTATTATTTTTAATTTATGTTTTTTACATTATTTAACTTAATTATTTATTTTGTATTTGGTGATTAGGTACAACACTAGTGTGTTGCTAACAAAAAGGAAGAAATTGCATAGCCATTGAAAGTGACCCACTACAGTGCAGTTTTAGTTAGCAAAGAATTAATGTTATTCCAACTCTTCTAGATGAAATGAAAGAAGTTGGCTTGAAGAAAGGAGATTTTGATTAATCAAAGGTGGCAAAAATGTCAAAGAAACCTCAAGTACCATTAGGAGGATTGATTGGAAATGATCACTTTTGAGAACTTGTGGATATCAAAGACCCAATGGAAGAGAAAAATGACACAATGGAAGCACATAATGATGTCCAAGAAAATGATGATGTATCTCTTGAGAATGATGAACTTGAGATATATGATATTTTTTATTAGTTTTAAGATGCCCTTGAAAACGATGCTCAATTTTGCAAATTTTTGATGAGCTATAATTGTAATGTTTGGACTTTTAGATTTTAAAATAATAATGAATATGTATCTATTGTTGTTTCATGATGAATCTTTTTTATTATTTTATTTTTACTTTTATTTGTATGTGAATCAACATACTAAGGAAAATGGCATTAAATATTGTCATTTTTTAACTTCAAATGTATAAAATTATAGAAAAAAAATGGATTTTATTTTTTCACTTTTTTTGGTTCAATTATGTCCATAAAAATGTTTTATTTGACATATTATTATAAGCAGATAGCTTCCAAAATGTATAGATTTTTTTTATTATCCATGGCTTTAAAATGTATATATTTTTTATAAATATTTAAAAATAATGTTATTTAGCCAGAATTATTTCCTATGTATTGAAGTAAAGGTAAAAAATGTGTTAAAATTAATATTTTACACTATATTTCAAAATAATGGCACCATAAATTAAGTAAGGAGACATAATTATATGAAAAATCTTAATTTCAATAAAGTGAATGGTATACAACATTTTTAACATTGAAAAAAACATGGAAAAATTATTAAAACAACATTGAAAAAAAACACAAGTGATTTAGAAAATTTTTAAAATAGTTTAAAAAATAAACATTTAAAAACAATGTGGATACGTTATGGATAAAAAGATTTTAAATATTAAAAAAAAAAGGGGGGGTGTGCTACTGATAACACAACTTTCAAAACAAGGTAAAAAATGTAACCCCTAAAAAAATGAGAACTTTGTTCTCGTTATGTAACAACTTAACTTTGTTTATAATATCATCAACATGTATTGTGATTTATATAGTGCCTTTGATAATTATGAAGGGTTTGGGAAATAAGTATAAGGTATGTTACATGATATATCTTTGTAAGAGGAAATATGATGACTAAGCTTTCTCTAAAAATGGAGACTATAGAAAGAGAGGGAAAGTGTAACTTCATATACAATAATACAAAGAAATAAATATATAGATATATCACCCAATTGTTTCACAATCATGGGTCACTATACAATAATACAAAAAAGTAGATATAGATATTTCGACCAGTTGTTTTACAACCATGAGCCACTTGAGTATAAATAACTATTTATCACTTCGAATCACATTATTTTAGTCTATATGCCAACTCAAAAACCATTGCATTATCTAATATTTTAGATTATATTACATTTTCATATACACAAGTGAAGCATACTACAAGCATTAGTTTAGTGTATTTAGTTTTTTTTCAAAAATGTAAATTTGCTTCAAATTATATTAGAAATATAATCTTTTACGTTGTAGTACACTTTGAAAGATGGAGACTAAAGTCCTACATCTTCAAGGCCATAACAGATGATCATAGCATAACTAGTCCATAGACCATGCTAAAAAAAACTACAAACATTACCAGCACACAGGCTGTAACTGTGAAACAAAACAGAGGTAAAAACCCCAAACAAAACGCAGAAAAGATACTGAACCAGATACTGCACGCTCCAAAAGGACCTCAAATTGATTATCCAACACCGCACACCCTCAAAGGATCTCAAAGTGTTAAACAATAAATCGCACGCCCCAGTGTGGACCTCAAAGATTTGGTTCAAAACCCACAGAAAAGGTTAAGAGAGACTAGAAAAACCAAAGAGAAAACAAAACCCCCAATACAACAAACCGTAGAAGCCTCCATCAAAACACCAAAAACACTGCACAGTTGGGCTAATGGTTGAGGTTGAAACAACACATGGAGAAAGAGTTCAGCCCTAAAACGAGTACCGAAACTCCACCTTCTTCCGAGCGCCGCCACCCGCAGACACTCATCCTCCTCCACCACCGCCTGACCCATGAAATGCCTTGCATCCGTCGCGCTGCTCTGCAAGTTTGCATGCCTTGGTTGCTTTCACCCTCGCATTCGTCACACTACTCTGCAAGTCTGCATGCCTTGGTTGCATTCTCCCTCACATCCGCTTGCCCAGACCCATAGCCTCGCCCTTGCCCTTGCCCCCGTATGCGCAGACCCGAAGCCTCACCTGCAGCTGAAGTCTCCCTGCAAGTGGCTCACGCCATCTCCTGCGTTCGCCCATCTCCAAGGAATACCAGGGATGCGGCTAGCAACCCTAGCTGCAGAGCCCCAATCATTATTCAATTCTTGAAGTACCTTAACAGACAAATAGTAATCACCATAACAATGTATTTAGTTTGATATAGTTAAAATGCATGCTCTAAATAAGGGTTTAAGGATTCTTCCCAATCATGTAAACTTGGCTCAAAAAAGCTAAAGAAATAGGGATTAACATCAAAAATCTTTTAATGATATTAAATGTGGGTAAATATTGTTATGAGGAATAATTTATGAAACAATAGTTTGAGATTGATTAATCCTTTAACATTTTCATTTGATTTTTTTGGCTTATGTGTTTATGGTGTTATTTATCGAGATTTTGAAGGTATCGCATTTAAAATTTCAAAGTCAATGTTTCAAGCCTCAAGCTAGTTTCATCATCACAACGAAAAGAAGTCGAAAAGTAAAATTGTTGATCAAAATAATAAATATGAGAAAACCACAAAAAAGTAACGATGAAGAATTAAAGATAAATCGATAAAAAAAATAAAGAAATAAAGAAATTAATATTATTATAAAAATCTATAATACACATATAAGAATATTTTTTAACAAATTAATATAATTTAATATTAATAAAAATCCTAAAATTAATAATACTATAAATAAATATTTTAATATTAAAATTAAGAACATTATTATTAAATGAAACTTTATAATAATAATATCAAAGTTTAATAATAATAATAAAATTAATAAGAAAGTAAAAACAATATTATATTTTAGAAAGCTATTAATATATGTAACTTTATAATATTAAAAGGAAAGTAAATATTAATAACAATATTGATAAGAGTAAAGTAATATTAAAAGTAATAAAATGAAAAATATAAAACCAAAAGGAAATTATGAAAAGAAACCACAAGAACAAATCAAACATATAATTTAACAAGGGTTGCATGGCAGCTTAGTCCCTGCCAAATAGATTTGGATTTGGAGATGAATAATTACTAGCCACATTCTTACTTTATTCTAACTCCTATACCTATAATTTGCAATGTTTTAAAAAAAAAATAAAACCACCAGCTGCTCCGATGAGGGTTTCCCGTTCCAATTCAGGGCTGAGATGTGGATGTAGAAGCCCATAACATCGCAAATATGAAAATGTCGTAGCCGCTTCAATGATTTCAGCTCCATGAGCCATTGTTTGAACCTCTTTAGCAATCCAAAATAAAAAATTCATCAACAATAAAATAACGGACGAGTAATTTTTATCTGTATGGCCAAATTGAGTTGTATTAAATTCTAACAAGCTAAATTGTGGCATCTAATGGGTAATGACAGGTTTGAACGTTTAAAGGTTGCCTGCGCAATACGTACCCACTCGAACGGTTAAAGGTTGCCCGCGCATCACATCTCATAAATGAGTTGAAGGAAACTTGGGTTATTGAAGGTTGCCAGTACATCACGTCTCATGAATGAGATGAAAGGGACCATTGTCCACCACAATTTGAAAGCCGAATCAAAATCCACAAGGATTGGCCACTCCTAACCCGAATTTTCCACTACAAATTTTATATCAGTTTTAAAATGCCTCTTTTTAACTAAAAAAGACACATTTGCCATACAAATACAATTTTATATCTTTATTCAAATGCTTCTTTTTAATTAAAACAGAACCACGTTTACTATTCAAATCTGTAATACAAAATACAAAACTTTTCAAAGTTGACTTTATGATCAAATTCTTATTTAATCTGAAACCCATTGTTGTGATTTCAACTAAAACCATCCCTGTAAATTCACAAGTAGATAAATTGAGATGGGCTAAATAAAAAAATTTCCAAAGCTGAATTTCTGAGCAAATTCCTATTTAATCTGAAACCCATTGTTGTGATTTGCAGTAAAACAATCCCTGTCAGTTCACAAGTACATAAATTGGCCGAATGTAAAACTTTTCGAAGCTGGATTTCTGAGCAAATTCCTTTTTAATCTGAAACCCATTGTTGTGATTTGCACTACAACAATCCCTGTAAGTTCACAAGTAGATAAAGTGAGATTGGCCAAGGGCATCATGTGCACAGTTTAGAGCACTTAATCTTACAGTATGCCGTTTCAACGAAATTTGTCTTTTTAGGTAAATCTGAAAATATTTAAGGGCTAATAAATCCTTTGGACTGCTGGGATCTGACATAACAAAATGGGGCTATTTTTCAAAAGTTTAATATGAAATATTAAAATTACTTATTTTTAA
>ML806300.1:0-14173 GCA_009831015.1 Picea engelmannii
ATGATGTATACTATCCATCCATGGGTGTTGTATCTTCATTTTCATTTTCCTTCATGTCCAAATAACTTCATCAATATTCTGGTCCAAAACCCATGACTAGGGTTGACATCAATGACAACAACCAATCTTCCAACACGACCTTGAGGTGTGCAAATGTAACCTTTTATCTATTGGAAAATTTTTGGATAGAAAAACACCCTTCTAGAAGGTTTAACCATTCATCTGCAGAATCAACATCTATTTGACCTTCAAATATAGGAATATCAAAGTTGATTTGTACCTTGAAGGGGTTGGATCTTCCGCTTGAGGTGGATGCATTGTTTTTTGGCAGTCGTCAAAGGATTTGTGCAAAGTTGTCCATCATCTCATTCATCTTTTGCTCAAGGTCTTCCTTGAGCAACATTTTGAAAGGATATCGTGTATCGTCGTCTATTTTTTTTCCTTCCATGGAATATTTCTTGGGCATGCGAGAGTAGTTTTCCTCAAGAGAAACAAACTCGAGACCTAACTCTCTATACCTTGACCACGTCAGGGACATGTTTTAAAAAAACGACAAGGAGAAGACCGCTCTGATACCATTGATCCATATTTATGAGACGAATTAAATGAAACCACACATTTATAATATTAACACAGAGACATAGTGAAAAATAACCAAGATACAATAAAACTTGGTTTCTATTAAATAAGAAATATGTTGAAAACTGTAAAATGCAGACTGAAAACAAGCTTGCTAGAATGGTGGCAACTTATCTCTGAAAAGAGATGTGACAACTACACTCATTCGCAAGAAGATGAGTACAATGAGGTTTTGAAGGCCTGTTTACAATAAAAATGAATTACAAAACCCTAGGCATCCAAAAACCTAACCCTAGGAGATGAAGTGCCAAAATCATGTGGGTCCCGTTGGGGCAAGTTAGTACATCAACTTCCTGGGGTCATAACTTTTGCAAACGATCTTCGTTTATAGAACACAATATATCATTGGAAATTTATTGGTGAGGAAATTAATTTAGGGTGGTATATTAGAGACTTCAACTATCACTGAGGTTCTTGATCATGAAAAATCATTGTTTAGGCCCTCAAAATGTCCCCAAAAGTTTAGGAACCAAAAAACTGCTAAAAATAGTAAGTTGCCAAAAAATTGTTTTGAGCTAGTTGGACAAAGTGGGTGGCCACTGAGATCCTCTTGGATCACTTTTCCTGACTATGCTTTGTCATTCTTGAAGGGTTATATGATGCTAAATTTTACCTACAGCCAAAAATTTAGAAATATTTGCAAACCAAGGTGAGTTTGTAGATACTGCAAAGAGGTGTTCATCTGGAAAAAAATCTTCTACTGGAGGTTCATTCTCATTAGATGTTATTCTAGAAATAAATTCATCCATTACATTATCTTTTTCTAGTTTTTCTAAAATGGTAATTTCAAACTCTTGCAATAAAAGTAACCATCTAGTGACCACGCCATTTGTGATTGGTGTGTTCATTAAATATTTAGTAGCAACATGACGATTATTCAAGATTACACAATATCCAGTAATGATGTGTCTAAACTTGTTTATTGCATGAATAACAACAAGAAACTCTTTCTTAGTTACCATGTAATTCAATTAAGCAGGGGAGATATTCTTACTGGCATAGTAGATTGCATATGGGTATTTTCCTTCAAGTTGTCTAAGTACTGCTCTAATAGTTGTGTAGTATGCACATGTGGAAATGT
This sequence comes from Picea engelmannii, assembly GCA_009831015.1. Lineage (NCBI taxonomy): Eukaryota > Viridiplantae > Streptophyta > Pinopsida > Pinales > Pinaceae > Picea > Picea engelmannii. Next base: position 1,721 of record ML806300.1, read on the forward strand.
GGAATGGGAGGGTCCAATCAGGCCCTATTAGTATAAGAGCTTCATATACTTTGGCTTTTAATTCATCGAGAACATGATAACATGTCTCTATCCATAGAAAATCAATATCTTTTCTAATTAAGGAAAATAATGGATGAGAAATACGTGAAACATTTTCAATGAATCTATGGTAATAACCAACATATCCTATAAATATTTGTACCTGCTTCTGGGAAGTTGGAGTTATAAAATTCAGTATTACCTTTATTTTCTTTGGATCAAATTGATACTTTTTTCTGAGATGTGATGTCCCAGTACAATTCCATTGGTTTCCATCATGAAACACTTTTCATTACTAAGGGAAACATTTTACTCCTTGCATCTGATTAATATATTTTCTAGATTGGCCAATACTTCATCAAATTCATCACCATATGTTGTAAAATCATCCATATATTTTTCCACAGAGTCATGAACGAGATCAAAGAATATACCTATAACAACTCAATGAAAGGTGGAAGGGGTGTTGCATAACCCAAATGTCAGAACACGATAGTAAAATGTCCCCCAAGGATAGGTGAACGTTGTTTTCTCTTGGTCTTCTGGGGAAATTTGGATCTGGTTGTAGTTACTGAAACCATCGAGGAAAGAGAAATACTTCTTTCTTGTGAGCATGTCCAATACTTGGTTCATAAATGATAATGGGAAGTGATATTTATGTGTTGATTTATTCAATTCTCGATAATATACAAAAATCCTCCATTTACTGTTTTTATTTGCTACCATGACAAGAGGGGAGACCCACTGACTATCAAAAATGGGATAGATGAAGTTAGTTGTAAGCAATTTTTGTATCTCTTCTTTGAATATGTATTTCATCACTGGGTTCATCCAACACTAAGGTTGACAAATGGGTATGACTCCTTCCTTGATATGTATATTATGCGTACACATATCAGGGTGTATCCCCTTCATGTCATAGTAATCCAAGGTGAAGTAATCATTGTGCTTTCTCAACACTTGAGCCAATCACTCTTTCTGTTGTTCGGTTAGTCCTTTGTTGATTTCAAGGTTTTCCTTGGGATAATTTCTATGTTTTCTATAAGGGATCCTTGGTATTTTTCTTGTACCATTTTGTGTTCAATGGGTGATATTCTTGTGGAAGTCGAGGGAATATGATTTTCTCATTTCATAATATTCTCAAGAATATGTGTGTTTTCAAAGGAAGAGGAGGAGGCTATAAAATCATTGATTTCTTCATCCTCTATTTTATCTCTTATGGACATGTATTTATATATGGATAGGACCTGATGGGATTTCCCTTCTTCATCACTTTCTTCTCCATCAACCCAAAGTAGTGTTTCTAAGTATGTGTAGGGTTTGGAAGGAGGGTAGAGAGTTAATTGTTTTGTATAAGTCTTGTGGGAAAATTCATGTTGCATTAGTTGTGTCCAACCATGGCCATCTCAGGATTAGAGGATAGCCATTCAGAGAGGTTTTAGGACCATGAATTTAGGGGGATATTCCCATGAATCCATGAAGATTACTACATCTTCTAGAATTTCTTTCGGTTTAATGGTGGATCTATTAGTGAGTTGAATTACTATGGGGGTTTCCCTAAGACATGTAGGTCCTAAGGCTTGCATGGTCTCGCATGTCATAACATTGATGGAAGACTCTAAGTCAATTAACATGTTACTAATAAGTGTATCATTGATTTTCACATTAACGAATGGACTTCCAGGGTTAGAGTAATTAGTCACAAGAACTCCCCCCATCATTAGGTATAGTAGTTTACCCATGATGTGAACAGTTTGGGGATCCTTTCGTTTTCTACTGGGCTTCCTAAAACAAATTTATCTAGCTACTTTTGAATAGATAGGTGCATGATTAATGGATTGAAATAATGGTATTTTTTCACACCCATTCTTGATTTCTCCTAAGAAATCAAAATCATGTTGTATAGAGGGCTTGTATTGATTTATCCTTTTAGGATAGGATGGGTCTCGAAGTACCAGGTGGGAATTTTCTATTTTTGAAGGTTATTGAGATTGTTTTTGTTCATATTCTTCACTTGGGACCTCCTCATTTAGATATTAAATGATAATGTGAGGTTATTGCTTGGTTAGAGTCTTCCCATATATAAGGTGAACATCATTATAGTCTAGGAAAGAGATGGAGTAAGTTGGGTAGGTCATGTAGGTTGAAAATCCATCATCTTGTGCTCGTTGGGATGGCCTCTCATTATTTGGGCTAGGTACGAGTTGTGAAGGTAGTTGTGGTCGAGAAAAAATGGATGTAGATGCATGTATATGAGGTGGGGGAAGAAGGTGCATTGGTGGATGTGTCATATGTTGTTTGGGTCCTCCCATAGTGGGAATTGTCCAACATTGTTACCATAACTGATTAGGCAGGGGAGATACCCATTGTTGAGTTGGAATTCCCCATGGTTGAGAAGCATATTGCATTGAAGGGTTAGTCAAATATGAATTGAAATATTTTGATTGGTTTGGATCGTACCTTGAGGTTTAGGCTGCAAGGGTCACTTATGATAGACATAGCATAATTATTATGGCTCCTCATCTTTTTGATAGATGGCCTTTAATCCATAAAAGGATGGAAAATTATGTGTAGAATGGTCTTCGTTTCATATCCCATAGACCTCAATTTGATCCAATGGACATTCTCTCTTGAGATGATTTTTTCTACACTTTGGGAAAAATACATCTAATGCTTATTCTATTTCCTCCTATTTCTTCTTAGTCTGCAGTGTATCCAGTTGGAAGCTTAGAGAACTAAGTATATCTTTTTTAAAATCTTCTAACATGTTCCCAATTTCTACCATTGTTACTCCACTTCCAGTAGTATTTCATGTTCTTTCCAATATATCTCTTGGCCCTTTTCTTATTTTAGATGTGCCTATAGAATACTTACGATCAATTTCCAAGATGATATAATATTCCAGCTGAGAGACATTTCCCCCACCCATAAGGTTGGGGATTTATAAACAATCATCTTGGATTCCTCTTAGAAATAATACATGTTGCGTTTAAGGAGCCAAGTCTCTTGGCTTCACCCTTTGTAAGTTGTAAGTGAATCACTCAACGTAGTCTTCCAAGATCTCATCTTCATTATACATCATTTTGAAGACTTCTTCCCTTCTTTCCTTGTTTTTGATGGGTATGAATGGCGTATTAAGTAGGTAAGGGAGAACATCCAATGGAAGGTCACAATTATACATACTCTCATTTGGTGTAGCATTTCTTGTGATTATATGGGATACTGCTTAGAATTAATAGAAGAAAAAGGGGAAAATCATTGGACTGCTCCCCAAAAGTTTAAAATAATCTAATATTAATGTTCTAGGAATATAAAGTACCCTTTTGGGTAGCCCACCATATAGTTGAAGATGATCTTAAAGAAACATCAAGTAGAGGAATTATTTTCTTTGGCACAACTTTATCCTCTAACTCAACAGGAAAACTACGTAAATAGGAATTTCCATTGTAAACATGGTTTTCTCTAACCTCTAATCCAATCCACCTGAAAGATTTAATAGTCACATAATATCGTGAGAAGATATCATATCTTCCTTGTTGCAAGTTGTCAAAAGTGACCTCAGAATCTTCACCTACGGATTGAATACTCCAATAACTTACCGATCCTTTTGTAGTAGGATTAATATAGTTTTCCCACTTCCCTATAGTTAGAGTGTAGAGGTGATCCAAGGCATATTCTTCCATATTTTCCTCAAACGGATCCATATATCGAGGGCCTTGGTAATGTTCTAGTGGTTGGCTTAATTTCATACCATTTGCTTCAAAATTCATTATTTCCTTCTTAAGGTCTATGACAATGAAATTCTCATAATCCCAGTCGATGCCCAATAGAGTTGGTTATGGGTCCTTTAACCCCATGATTTCTATGACTTAAAAAAATTCCATTGTATTTACTCCAACTAAATCAACTTCAACATTTTGCAACCTCCCAATAGGATAGATACAATACTGATTTTCCAGGAACAATTGAATAGGTGAATAAACAATATTGGGCTTACCCATGGCTTCCCAGGTTTTTCTTGCTAGTATGTTGACGTCAAATAGAAAATCTATCATAAAAATGCTAATTTTATAGTCATTGATATGGGAATTTAGTCCAAATTCTCTTCCAAATCTTTTCTTCCTCCTCTGTACTCTACCTGTATGTCTCTATAGAATGTTAAAAACAATCGACTCCTCTGGGTTTCCTTCAGCCTCCAAAGTCCCCTTTAGTGTGTCCCATAACTCCTTGGTGAGTTGTTCGTCATCCAAAATGTCTGACAATATATCGAGCCACAAGGCAATAGTCTTATGAGGTGTTGTTGGAGAACCCTTTTGTGCAACCAAGTTTTCTGCATGGTTGGGTTGCATCTCAATGCATGGTTTTCTGATCATCGGTGCTACAAGATTAGAAATCTATCGAAACATCTTCCCAACATCCTTAAATAATTGTTTCTATACAACAAGGTCATATTTAACATTTTCTAGTACTTCCTTGCAGATCTTACTTTTAGTCGAGTGGTCAACATCGACACCAGTCCTTGTTCCTCCTATAGTAATAATATTAATATTGGGCACATTTTATTTAGTGAAAGGTCAAGGATACAAATTAATCAAATTGGTGCCTCACTACCTTGCACTTTCTTCCCACTTTGTGATCAACTTAGGGAAATATTCGATGGCATGGGTGTTGTTTCTATAGTGGGAACACCACGATCTTCTTGGAAGAGGATAGTCTCTAGTGATATGTCCTTTTTCATCACAATTGTAGCAATGAGTTGGTCCTCTCCCACCATTTCTCCCATCTTGGAATCCTCCCCCACCAATGCATCCTCCTCCAAATCCTAGAGGAACTTTATCGACCCTAAATGCAAATTGTTCTAACCTGTCCACAATAGCATCCATGACATGAAACTGCTTGGTGGTCTGAGTGGGAGACCCACATAATTCCCAATATATCATATCCAGAACAAGTGAATACTTATGTAGGATTGGAAAATGCCGAGGGGGGTCACCATGGATTTGAAAAATTTCACAATATTCTCCTCTTTGGCCTCCTTGATGATTTGGGAAAACATGGTACTATACAGGGCCATCGAATGGAATTGTAGTTGCAACTTGTGCAACTCCTCTAGATGGTCCTACTAGTGAAGGTGCCATCAGTTGTGAAGGGGGTACTACACCCCTCATTTTGAAAAATTATATCATTGTATGACCCTTAGTATAGAAAAAAATACACCAGACATGTGGGCGACCTTCTCTAGGAATGGTCAATTCTTGAATCTTATCAGTTAACATGGAAATATTTCCTTTCAATTGCGTAATATTATGTTCATCAGGTGGTCTTATCACCCACAATCTTCTAGGATATGCTGCAATCACCTCGATTCTCATAGCATGTTCTAAGTCTTCCCCCAAAGTTGCAATTCTATGTTGAGTTAAGGAGATTCGTGTTAATGGTAAAATTCCATGAATGAACCATTCTCATTGGTGGTATTCATGGAGGGGATTTGTTAATTTCATGATCAAATATTTAAATCTTTGATTATACTCTCAAGTAGACTTACCATCCATTTGTTTTATTTCCCACAACTTAGAGAAGGCATGTTGTTCTAACTAGGGTAAACAAAATTCTGCTATGAACCATCATTTGACTTGAGAAAGAATGAAAGTTTGTCCTTGATGATTTCTCAGTTCAATGGATTTCATATACCATTTTAAAGAACAACCTCTCAAGGTGGTATGAAACTCGACTATTTTATTAGCATCCAAAGTTCCAAGAGACCTCCAGATGGCCTTGCAAAGGAACCAATGTTGTTCAACATCCTCATCCCCTTTACCCTAAAATTCAAGGTATCGGCTGAGGGATATTGAATGTTGAGTTTCCATTGGAGAACTTGGGGATCCTATCAAAATAAATCTTGAAGGTTCTAGTTGTGATATAACTAAATAACTTACCACATTACTATTACTTCTACCACTTGAACTGGTTGGAATAGAATTATTAGAAATGACCGCAATTATGGGAGAATTTAGTGTGTAATTTACTTGATTTGTAGATTGCACTAAGTGACTGGGTGATCCAAGGCTCGTTCCTATGCCTTTAATATGGGATTATTTAACCTGGGGGTCACATTGGGAGGCCATATCATATCATGTCCTGTAGGGTACTTCACCTCTTCGGGTGCTACAAGATCTGATCTTCCCACAACTTCTTTAGAGGGTACAATTGAGTATTTTTCCTCGAGCGACGCCTATCTTGATTCTTTCTTCTGAATTTTCTTCACCTAGTCTACTATCTCCATAACTTTCACCTTTCTCTCCAAACTTCTCCTTAAACCATCGGCTGACCAAACTTCCATGTGTCTACAACTCCCTCAACCTATCTAAATCTCTTTTATGACTACTCTCAAAGTTGATCTCCTTCCGAGACTAATCATGTCTCTTCATCAACTTTCACATCTATTTTTGCCACCACTTTTCAATCACCATAGACCTTTTCTGAGCCCATTCATATTTGGAACTCTTCTCATGACAACCCACCATACCTCAAGAACTACCATATCCTAACTAATGAACCCTAGCCTGAATCACCCACACCTCATGTGAAAGGGTTTTATTCTTCCATTTCAGTCGAAGGAACTAGCAACATTCCCTATTATTCTAGCAAATTATTGATCCACAACATGATTTCTCACAACAATCTTCCTCAGGCTCCTGCATAAAATGTTGCTTCTTCCTTGGAGAAAGACTGGTGATTCTCCGTGGAAAATTCAATAATGTATCCCTCTAGGGTAGTCTGTACCCATAAATCCAAAGATCTATAAATTTGATGATCCAACTTATCGAGAGATGCTAGTTTATCAATGGTCAAATTAAATATTCTCTTGACGCTATCTTTAAATTATAGCGCTTCTTGCAACTAGTCGAGCGAATGAAATACCTCTTGCATAAATCAAATCTAGAATATTTCATATTGGTTGCTTGAAAGTTCGGAATAAAAGACAACATCCTTCACAACTCTAAAATTTTTATGTAGTAGCTCAACTTATTGAAAGATAAAATTGTCACACCTTCTTTCCCACCAATTCTCAATGTCAGACTTCAATATGTGATGTTGCATCCTCTAAAGACTCACTTAAAATATGGTCCTAGCAATGGAACCATTTGTTGGTGAAAAATTGGAGATTGGGGTTCTCATAGGTACTAATAAATATACCTCTATAGTATAGTATCACTTGCATACTCAACCTTTCTCAAGGGAAGGAGATCTCACCCAAAGTGCATCCAGGGCTCATGTGTGATAAAGTGAGTTAGTGAGGACACACCATCATATCTAAAACAAAACAAGACATATTTATACTTGAATGCATAAATATTATATCATTATAAGTCTAAAATTGTATGTGCATTCAATAATCCATGTTGCACAACATAAATATGAGTGCATAAATCACAAGAACTTGTAGATAATATCATAACTACCAATTACATATACTAGGGAAGATTTCACATTACAGAGGTCAAATATTCATTCCCATAATGAAATTTTTTTTGCGCGAATAATCCATCATGTTAATATCATATCACGAATTGGCATACAAAAAGAGTCTCATCCATAGCATGACGTATATAGTAGAATAAACAATCAAATATCCAGTATGGACTCTTATGATTTTGTAAAAGCACAATTAATTCCCCATAATTCATTACAGTAGCTTATCGCAATAGACTCAATGACAATATTGGTGATAGCTTGATGACAAAAGAATAATGACAAGGAATCTATTGACAATAGTTTTCAGCTTTTGACAATAGCACAATATATCAGAATTAACTTATTGACCCAAAAACTAGGCAACCTATCATCTCGACAATTAGGCCACCCTTTCCCATTACATATTCCCATATTCATGACTTTTCCTCCTATGCTTCTTAACATCTTGAGTCAGTGATTATATTTTTTTTATTTCACTTTTGTTCTGCATGCGATCGAAGATTCTAGATATTTCCACTTGCTGGTCCAACTGGTGCATGAATTGTTTCTGTTGTTGGCACACTTATAGTTAGATTTTCTCTCATCATAGATACTTTCTGTCGCTTCTAAACTTTCTCTGACCTGCTACCCTATCCTATCATTTTAATTCCTTTATATACACTTTAAATTAGTTACAACTTGTCACAATATAGTTATAACCTCCTATAGTGTGTCTTTCTAATGTACAGATAAGTCACTACAACAAAACAGGAAATTAGCACCTAAAATAACGTCGAAGTTTAGTGTATTTCAGTTCACGAATTGAACACATTTTCTAGCACAAACTTGTGCGCAATCTAGAATATTTATAATTGTGCTAGATTTAGCACCTAATTTATCACCAAGAAAATAGTGCCATAAATAGCATCGGGTTTAGCGCTAGAAATAGGGCCAGGTTTAGCGCCAGGAATAGCATCGTAAATAGCCCCAGGAATAGCACTAGAAATAGCACCAAGAGTAGTGCTAGGATTACCACCAGATGTTGCTTCTAGTTTTTCTTCTAATGTCCCTTCTAATTTTTCTTCTAGGTTGGCTTCTAGTTTGGTTTCCAGTTTTACGTCCAATTTTGCTTCTGATATGGCTTCCAATTTTGCTCCTAGTTTGGCTTCTAGTTTGGCTTCCATTTTTATGTCTAGTTTTGCTTCCCATTTTACTTCCACTTTTTCTTCCTGTTTTTCTTCCAGTTTTTCTTCCTATTTTGATTCCATTTTTTCTTCTGGTGTGGCTTCCAATTTGGCTTCCATTGTTGCGTCCTTTTTTTCTTCCAAAAATGCTTCTTGTTTTGCTTACAATTATTAATTTAATATGTTTTATTTCAATTTAATTAGTTAAATATATCATGTCTCTTAAATAACTTATATGATTATATAGTAAGTCATATAAATGCATTTGAAATATTTTATAGCATAACATTTATAAATAATTTTTAGGGAAACAAACATCCATACAAATTAGCAACATCATTATACTTATTAAATCTCCATCAAAATAGAATCTAAAACATCCAGTATATATAAAATAACTAGATAACTATTATAACATGATCATAATATATAATTAAAACAAGTGAGTCAAATATCTATAATTTAAGTGAATTTTACAACATCCATCATAAACAGTAAATCAAAACCATCATACGTAATAAATATGCATCCAAAAATCATCAACCACTTTCAATATATAAAAATTGATGAGTCAACACTGATAAGATCATCATCACATATAACTAAAACAGGTGAAAGTCAAATATGCCAGTAGATCAATAACATGTGAAAGTGATACATGTCCAACAATTGACATATGTCAAAATGATACAACATGCACAAATGCTATACATAAAAATGATAAATTATGTAAGACAAAATGATACAAGTCAATATGATATGTCATGTCCAAATGATAAGTGTCAAAATGATACAACTCAATAATATGGAACTCGTGGCTGTGAAAATGATGCGTATCATAGTAACCATGAAAAGAGGCATTATAACAATATATAAAAAATGATCCATGATGCAGTCTATATGATCATGAATGTCACTGGTTGTTACCAACAACTGCCTCATCATCATCATCACCATCATGATCATGATCATGATCTTCATCGACATAGGCCTCATTGTCATTTGCATCTGTGTCATCATGAGCATCATTTTCCATCTCATCACCGGACCCAACATGATCAGGATATATTTTATGAGGATCATCCGGATCTTCTGGAAGATCATGATCCTTGTTCTACAAAAAACACATTTAGAATGAAAAGTTATTATTTATTTCATGCAATAATTAATTTCTTTGTTATATATCTAATGTTACAACATATGAAATGAAAAAGTAATCATATTACATCGTATCAAAGTGCACATATGATAATAAAATTTCAAATAAGTTACATATAAGATGTCATTCCAATGATGCAAAACATGCAACAATTCCAATACACATTAGCAAAGATCATAAAAAATAAATTGTTATACATTTTAACTATCAACTTTAAATTCTATTACATAACTTTAAGTGCCAACCCTCTCCATTTTGTGCTATATATGATTATGTTTTCCTATAAAATCCTTTGAGAGTTAACTGGTCTATATGTCTTCTTCTCTTATATTTCACAAATGAATATTTTTCTAGGACATTTTGGCACTGCAATATGCTTCAAATGTCCTTTGTTAATTAATGAGTTTATAGGTAATTATGAAGATGCGATCGATAATTCAACTATACCACATCCAAATGTCAATCCTTCCAAAGAAACAATTCAATACATCAAGCCCTAAAGGGCTGAAAATTATGACAAAAATGTAGTAAAAGGTGTCAAGGTGTATTTCCTTGCCTTGTCATTCCATGTCCTAGCTTTCCTTACCATGCCACGCCTTGCCTTTGCATGCATTTCCTTTCCTTGCATTGCATTTCCTTGCCTTTCCATGAATTTCCTTGCCTTACCATGATGTGCCATGCCATGATTTGCCTTTCCATGCCTTGCCTTTCCATGCCATTCCATGTCATTCCATACCATGCCATGTAATTCCATGCCATGAATTTAGTTTCCATTCCATTCCATGCCATTTCATTCCATTCCTTGCTATTTTATGGTATTCCTTTCCATTCCATGCCTCTCCATACCATGCCTTGCAATGCCATGCCTTGCATTCACTTTCCATGCATTATCTTTCCATACCATGCCTTCCATATCATTCCTTGCCTTGCCATGCCATGTCATGTATTTCCTTGCCTTTCCATGCCTTTCCATGCCATACCTTGCCTTTCCATGCCATGCATTTCCTTACCTTTCCATGTCATGCCATGCCTTGCCTTTCCATGTCTTTCCTTTCCATGCCATGCCATTCCTTTCCTTTCCATTGCATGCAATGCCTTGCTATTGTATGGTATGCCTTTCCATGTCATGCCTCTCCATACCATGCCTTGTCTTAGTGCTAGAAGTTTCCCCTAGACTGCTATAGGGTCAAGCCTAGCACATCTTTAGTTATTGCAATGATTTTATAAATAAGGATGTGTTTTTGGGTTTTGAAAGAAGGTGGATCAAGTAGATGGAAAGAAAAAGAATAAGAGAAAAAGGCTAAATGAATATCAGTTAAAACACCATTGGGAATGGAGTCAAGTAAACACCCTATTGATCAAAGGAAATCAAATTGCATATCAGAGAAGAAGTTTATATAAACATGGGTGGAAGAATAGGGAATAAACGAAAAGTAGAATACCCATCAAACCAATATTCTCTTTCTCAAATGGATGAAACGATACTTGAAACAAAACACATAAATAGTAGGCAGTCACAACAAAATCTTTACTTCTCGAGAATCTATTATCCATGGGAAGCCATTGATTCTCAATGTCTGCAATTCGTTCAAGAAAGATGAAAAATTGAGTGTAAAACAAGGAAGATGAAAAATAGAGTGAAAAACAAGGGAAATCACAGTCTGATAAAAACAATTTTCATAGATCTTCAATGTCAGAAGCGATCACAGAATAATATTCCCTCAGGCTTACAATAACATATACTCGATGGGTATCTCATTAAATTCTTCTCCATCCTCACCCTCTCGGGCCTCCTCTCCCTTTTACATTACAATGTTCTCCCTTATATATCCTCCTAGATCCCATTGATAAGACTGCCTAAATGCCTCAAATAGATAACTTTAACTAGATCATGGAATCTGGTCAAAATTCTAAAAAAAGAGCATATCAAAATCAATTAAGATCAAGCCAGATTTTAAAATAACAAGATATCATCTTGGATGAAATTTCATTGTTAAGATGGGCCAATCCTTTGCCATATTCTTTGTTGGACACTTGGGATTGATGATTCTTTTTCTCTAGAAAATATTTGACCAAAACTAATATGGACAATCTTCAAAGTTGATTCTTCGTTTTCCTGTCCCTGTATCCTGAAAGAAATATTTGAACTTGAGTTGTCTCTAGAAATTTGGAACTGCTGGATTTGATTCTAACATTTTGTTGATCTGTCTCTTTTGAATAAAAGAAGGAATCAAATTGACTAATATTCTGGAATATATGAAGTTAAGCACTAATTTTCTGAAGATATGTATTTGTTATTAACCCCCCACCACCTGTGCATTTGCTATCTTTATGCCTCGGATTGCTAGAAATTTCTGGAAAATTTCATCCTATTTAGACGTATATTTATCCAAAACCATTAATAAATTTCACAAACCCTCCAAGATGAATGTAAATGGATCCATTTGGGAGATGGGTTTTGAACGGTTTCAACAAATTCTTTACAGTTTGTTTGAAAATTAAGCCCGAAATTACCCTCCTAAATAATGACAGGAATGCACAAAATCTGGGATGATCTTTCTCCATCGAATGCTCTTAAAAATTATGAACTTAAATTTTAATTACTCTCCAAACGCT